>KE505570.1:147490-157664 GCA_000441515.1 Elaeis oleifera | reverse complement strand
TTCTCTTGAATGCTTTCTGAATTTGAAGCCCATACTCCTCTCTTTTCTCTTTATTTTTTGGATTTACAATGAAGCTCACACTTTTTAATGATTTTTCTTTGATAATCTTTTTTTTATTCTTCACCTTTTAATAGATTTGACAATAGCTGAAGATTGAGATTGGACCGTTGGAGGGCGTGAACTAGCTAGCTTTTGGAGATGAATAGAGCCATTGGGACGAACTGGAAACTAGCTGTTGAAGTCTGTCCCATGGCTTGAGTTGACTTGGCTGTCTTCAAGTCGACTCCTGTCACCCCTGAGTCGACTCGATATTGTATTGAGTCAGCTCGGCTACAAGATCTGAAAAATAGCTTTCTATTTCTGAGAAGGAGTCAAGTCGGATTCTTCTCGAGTTGACTCGGCCCCCATGCCAGTGCTTCTCCTCATGCCAGAGTCGACTCCAATTTTTCTGGGATCGACTCCAATTCATTTGAAATTTAAAAATCTTCATTTTAAGTCTTCTTTCAGTGAATAGATTGACTCTTTTTGCTCTACGGTTGATTCTACCAAGTCTAAATCTGATTTTTCTTCTTTGAAATTTTTGACTTGGTGATTTTTGTGGAGATCTTTTCTTTGGATTATTTTTTCACCTTAAGCACCTGAAAAGACTTCAGTCACTCTTGAAATACTTGGTTAGAATCATAATTACTCAAAGTTTGACAATCATCAAAATCAATCAAGAGATCAACAATCTCCTCCTTTTTGATGATGGTAAAACTTTGAGTATATGCACAAATAAATTAATTGTTTCAATTAACTGGCTAGTATGAATCATGAAGTGAGAATGTATACAAATATAAATGAACACTTCATAAATGCTCCTCATAATCCATATATTCATATAAAATATCCATATACTTATATTAAAATAATTTCTCAATTCAAATCAATGAGTATTAAGGTTTCAAGCATCAAATTTCAAACATCAATGAGTATTAAGGTTTCAAGCATATACTCAATATTCCTCTCCCCTTTTTGACAACATCAAAAGCTCAAGGAAGGACAAGAAGAATCATCAAAATCAATGCTAAATTCAGAATATAAGGATGTATCAAATTTTGACTCAAATGAATCATCTCCCTTTGAAGCGCTATCTTTTGATTCAAAATAGGTTTAAAACATATCAATCTTCTCAAAGTTAGCTTGAATTTTGAAATTAAAAAGCTTTTTTTTAATAAATTTGTCTTTATAATTTAGATTTTTAATAAATCAGTAATTGATTTGGACATATAAAGGGAATAGTGCTTTTCGAAAGATTCAAGCAGTAAATTAAACATAACATTTTCCTCTAAATTCATTCCTTTCTTTTCTAAAAAGAACTCCATCATTTAAATTTGAAAAGGTATGTATCGCAAGTGTATTGAGCAAAGTAAAAATTCTATAATGTAGTCAGATTTTTACATATGTTTCAAAAAATTTGAAAAAAGTTTCAAATTCAATATTTAATTTCCAGTTAATTTTTAGGGATAATCAAGTAAATCAAGTTTATAAGATTGGCACATGGAAGAACTCGATATCATTTTTAGAAAGTAAATCAAGTTTATAAGATTGGAACATGGAAGAACTCGATATCATTTTAGATCTATAAATGAGTTTTAAGGATGGACTTTGAAATACATTTCTTGGAGTAAAAATATGTTTCTAATTCAATTCAACTCCCATTCATTTTTGAGAATGATTATGCAAACCAAATTTATAAGGTTTGGCACATGAAAAAATTTAGCATTATGTTTAGATTTATACATAAATTTCAAAATCATTTAAACTCTAATCAATCATCAAAGATGATTTGGAAATCAAATCAAGTAAATCAAATGGAAAATGCACATGAAAGCTCAAATGAGGAAAAGCAACAATACAAAGGTTTGGAAATTTAAGATCAACATTAATTCAACACAAAATAATTTGAATTTTTAAGATAAAACATGAAAATCATTTCTCAAAATGAATTAATATGAAGAACACCAAATAAATGCTTAAATACATCCACAAGATCAAAACAAGCATATGCTACAATCATAAAAAAAGTTTTCATTAAGATTAATAATGATTTTTTTATTACATTTCAAAATTATTTCTAACCCTATTTTTCATAATTAATGCTAGATAAATTTAATTTTCAACTATATGTCTCTTCCTTAAATTAAGCATATTAAAATACAGATTAACATTTTCTCCCCCCTTTTTCCTTCAAACTTTGCAAACTTGTGCTTTACAATTTTTGTTACTCCCCCTTAGTTTTACAAATTAAGGCATTTTCAAGCATTTAACTTTTAGAAGATTATAGTTTTGTTTTTTCCCCTTATTTTTATAGGTCAAGGTATTTTCAATTAGATAACCTTTTAAGATCAAATTATTCCTTAAGTATGTTCCTCCTCTTTTTGCAGAAATAAATTCTCAAGTTTAATTATAAAATCAGTTTTAGCATTAAAAGTTCAATGATGATAGAGATTTCAGAACTACAGATTTGAATAGATGATTCATAGCAAAGCACAAAATATGTTTAAATCTGTAAAGATTGTTTCTTTCTTCCTTGAAGAGTTATTAACCTCTTTAGTTCAGAAAAAGATATAAAGTTTTGAACTTATCTCAAATGATATCATATTAAAAATATATTAATATAAAATATATTTAAGATAATATTAATTTTTTATCAAAATAATACAATAAAGTTCAAGACAAGAATGATACCATTGATATCAAGTGAGAATTTTCTTAAGAAGAACTTTCTTAATACCAATTGCAAAAATAATCTTCTTTTAATGGAATCAAATAATAGCTTGCTGAAAGATTTTTTTTATACCACTTGATTTGAAATTCAAATAATTTTGAGAATTTTAAAAGGTGATAAATCATTTTGAATTGATATCAACAAATCATTCAAGATAAATTATAAACTAATTTTCTATTATTTTTAAAAGATCATTTCATCCTTTTCATAAGAGATATTAAGCAATTAGGATTAGAAAAGGTATTAACTTCTCTAATTTATCTCAAATAATATCTTATCAAGAATGTAGACTTTCCAAAAATAGATTTAAGACAAAACTATTCTTGTCTTTTTGTCAAAAAAAAATAAAGCACTGAAATATAAGGTAGAAAATAAGCTATCTGTAACAATTAAAAAAAATTTATTTAAATATTTAGCTTTAAAAATAAATGACAGCTTTTTTAAAAATTGGCATGATATCAACTTTAAAAGATTTAAGAAGAGTATTTTTCAAATTCATTTTTCGTTGTCAATCAATCAAATTAAATATGAGTATTCTTAAGAAATTCTTTTGGATAAAAAATGATTGATTATCAAAAATTAATGATCAAAACATTTTGCTTAAAGCTAATTAAATGATCAAAACCTTCATTTAACTTCTAAAGTGACTTCTTTATAATGTTTAGATAATATTTCTTAATTCTCCCATTTTCTTTAGTTTGATTAATCATCAATATCTTTCCTTAGTTTTATAACATATTTTTAATCAAACATCATCAACCATAATCAATTTTTCAAAAGAGGTCAGATTTTCATAGATTTATTAAAATATGATTTCAAGACTTGATCAGTATATTCAAAATACATGAGGGCTACTTGTATCAAAAATATAGATTGCAAAGGATACTAATGCACTAAAAAAGAGAATCCTAGCATCCTAAGATATGGTCCAGACTAGCTAATAGGAGAGGGAGGTCTGATTTTGGTGGCAGAGAGATTTGAGAAAGATTTTGGCTTGAAAAAACTATGAAAAGATGAACAGAGCTTTGAAGCAATTCAATCAAGAAATCCATCCTAGACACAGGTGTCGACTCCTACTGAATCAAGACTTGGCTCCTGAAGAGGGGTCGACTCTAGAAAAACTATGAGTCAGATCCTCACAGAACTGTTTCAAACTACTTTTCAGTCCCCAAGACGACTCCACTAAATTTTGAATCAACTCCTTGATACAGAACCAGTTCAAAGGAGTTTCAAATTTAATGAAAGATCAATTTAAAGATTAAATTAGGGATTGAGAAAGCTATTCAAATCAAATTTGAGGGAATTAAGGTTGATCAAATTTGGAGTATAAAAAAATCAAATTAGGAGAACTCAAAATGGAAACTAGATAAAGGCTCCATGTGTTTTGGTTCATCTAGGAGATTGTGTAGATCCTTAGGGGCTAGCTTATGATGCAAAGCAATACATTAATCACACAATCTTTTATGGATATCTTATCTTTCAATTACTTAGATCATTCAAATTTTAGGAGAATTTCAGTAATTCAAAGTTTTATGGAAAATGTCAAATTTTAGCTTAATTTATCATTTGCAATCAAAGTGCTCCATGCATAGCCATTCAGATTTTAAGTTATGTTTCACAAGGAAGAATAATATGAAAGACTAATACATTTTGCTGAATTCAAAATATTTAAGCTCACAAGGCATTAGGTAATGCATACGATAAAAGTCATAGTGATCAACACTCAAGCATTATATAAATCATTAAACTACAGAATGTGATCATTTTAAGTACATCATCAAAATCAATCTATTATACTAATTCTACCGAAGCATAAAAAATATTTCAATCAAGCAATTATAATATGAAACCACATAGAAAGATCATTAAAATCAATCAAATAAACATTGATGGTATGATGAGAAAAGTTTAGATTTTACCAACATCATCACCCATCCAATTTCATTTCCAAGGCATCCATCCATAAAATTTCTTCTTCATTCCATTGGATCCTTAGTGTGTCTGTAAAATCATTTCATGATTTTTAGTAACAAAGCTTTCTTGGGTCCATAGGGGTTAGTGGTCAAAATTTCTTTTGGAATCCAAATTTCTTTAACCAATGTATGGCCAATTCTTTAAAGTTATATTTCAAAATTTTATGGCCAAATTGATTGCATTTAAAGCATTTAATACAAAGATTTTCAGAAGAAGGTTTTGCAATCAGATTTTTAGAATATTGCTATTTTTTTAGAGGATTAAAATTAGTTTTTGTCTTATTGAAAATAGTCTTACTATTATTTATCATTGATTATAGATTTTGAAAACTAAGAGTAAACTTTTCTACTATTGATTTCAAAATCTCAATCTCCTTTTTAACTTTTATTTCTTCCACAATCTCTTTCTTTTCTTTTTGAAGATTTTCATTTTCTTTTAGGGTAGATTTTAGATTTGCATTTTTCTCCTTTATTTTAATATTTTTTTTTGCCAATGATTTTTTAGATTTCAACCTTTCTTCCTTTTCATTAGCTAAGATATTCTTTCTTTCAAGATATCTTCTTTTCATTCAATAATTTATTCTTTTATTTTTAAAAAAGATTTGATCTTTTTAGCTCTTATTTTTCAGCCTCAATTTCTTAAATTCAACCATTAAATCATTGAAGGCTTCATATAATTCATCAAATATAAAAGGAAGGAGTTTTCAGAATTTATCTCATCTTTCAATGCCATGAGGCAAAGATTTGCATTTTCTCCTCATCCGAGCTTGAATTATCGCTATCTCCTCATATTCTAAGTAATGCACTCCTTTTGGGATGCTTTTTGTTGCTAGTGACATGTTTCTTCTCTTCATTCTCCTTCTTCTTTTCTTCAAACTTTTCTTCATAAGAAACTTTTTCAATTTTCTTGAAAGTAGTACCATGTCCTCATCATCTTCACTTTCTTCTCCTTCTTCATCTTCTCCCGACTCATTACTTTCTTCATAATATGCATTAGATTTGAAGGTGATGATCTTCCTCATAGGTTCTTCTTCTTCTTTTTTTGTGCCATGTTTAGCTCATGTGTCAAGAGAGAACCACTGAGCTCTTCTAGGGAAAGCTTGGTGAGATCCTTTGCTTCTTGAATTGCCATCACCTTAGCTTCTCATTCATTTGGCAAAGATCTTAATACCTTGCACACAAGTTCATAGTTAGTATTAGTCTTGCCAAAGCCATTCAAAGCATTAATTATTTCAATAAATTTGAAAATATATCAGAAATAGACTCATATTTTTTTATTTAATATTTATATTTATGAATAAGCAAATTAATTTTGGACTCCTTAACTTAGCTTGTTCTCTCACGAGTTATTTCTAACTTTTCTCAAATTCCTTTACCGATGTACAAATGGATATTCTATTGAATTCATGTACATCAAAGAAATAATAAAGAACATTGATGGCTTTGGCATTCAATTGTGCCATCTTCATGTCATATTCATCCCAATCTTTTTTCGATTTGGGAATGGATTTACCATCAACTACAATTATGAGTGTGTGTGGACCCTTAGTTACGACTCTCCATATATCATAATCTAAAGCTTGTATAAATATCTTCATTTTAATTTTTCAAAAGGTATAATTTATGCCATTGAATAATGGTGGTCTAGAAGTGGATTAGCCTTCAGCGAATGAAACACCATATGGGGTAGCCATGATCTTTTGCTCCTTGACCGCTAGGTCAACAACTAATAATAGAGCACTTGCTCTGATACCATTTGTTGCTTAGAGGTAGCAACCCAAGAGGGGGGGTGAATTGAGTTCTTTAAAAAATTCAGCTAAATTAAATCTTAAGGTAAATATGTGCATTAATCTAAACTAAAATATGAGATTGAGATGTAAAAAAGATGATTAGCAGTGGATTTAAAATATAAATGATGATAAGCCAGAGTAAAATAAATTTAAGTAAGGATTAAAAGCATGCAAGATATACAAACGAAGTAATGAGTGCAAGAAAGATAAACTAGAAAGAGCACAACACAAACACACTAAATTTATAGTGATTTGGAGCAAGCTGCTCCTACATCCACTCTCTAATTTTTTAAAAAAAATTACTATAATCATCCAACTATAGTATGTTTGTTTTACCAGACTTACAAGCAAATCCAGTTGACTTTTTTAGGATCACCAACCATAATCTTACACCATTAATTTTTTGGGCTCACTAACAACCTAAATAGTTTTAACCCAGGTCAATCAATCAAAATCTTTACAACATCCAATTACGAACTTGGATCGGTCTAATCTCTAAGTTTCTTTCTCTCAAAGAACTTGTAAAGAATTATAAATAATATATAAAATTTAGGCACAAAATAGGAAACAAAAGAACTCTTTTGAGGCATGAGGAAGAGGCTGAATGCTTGGCTCTTTTGAAGCTTGAACACTCTTTCTTGAAGGCTGGGAGGATGAAAAAATTATTGAAGATCTCTCTTGAATGCTCTTTGAATTTGAAATCCACACTCCTCTCTTTTCTCTTCTTTTTTGGATTTACAATAAAGCTCACACTTGTTAATGATTTTCTTGATAATCCACTTTTTACTTTTTTTTTTATTCTCCACTTTTTAATAGGCTGAACAATGACTGGAGATTGAGATTGGACTGTTGGAGGGCTTAAACTAGCCATTGGAGATGAAATAGAACCGTTGGGGACGAACTGAAAACTAGCCATTGAAGTCTATTACGTGACTCGAGTCGACTCGACTGTCTTCGAGTCGACTCCTGTTACCCCCTAGTCGATCCGAAATCCTCTCGAGTTGGGTCAGCCACAGGGTCTGAAAAATAACTTTCTATTTTTGAGAAGAAGTCGACTCAAATTCTGATCGAGTCGATTCGGCTCCCGTAACAGTGCTTCTCCTCGTGCCAGAATCGACTGTAATCTTCCTGGGGTCGACTCCAATTCATCTGAAATTTGAAAATCTTCATTTTAAGCCTTCTTTCAGTGAATGGATCGGCCTTTTTGCCCTAGGGTCGACTCTACCAAGTCTAAAACTTGATTTTCTTCTTTAAAACTCTTGACTTGGTGACTTTTGTAGAGATCTTTTTTTTGGATTATTTCTTCACCTTAAGCACCTAAAAAGATCTACAACCACTCTTGAAATACTTGATTAGAATCACAATTACTCAAAGTTTGACAATCATCAAAATTAATCATGGGATCAACAAAAATTAATTAAAAAAGTTCTGATTAATTGGTGCATTTGGGCTGACCTAATTCAATCGGATTGGTTTAAGTCATGAGTCTGAGTCTACTGCTAGCTAGATATGAAATCTAATGGGTCATACACTTTGAGATTTAATCTTGATCTGATCTAATTAGGGTTTATTGTAAATTCTATGGGTTAATTAGATATGCTAGCATATTGTGTTAACCCAAGTTTCCAATTAGGTTAGTTCAAAGTGTTTGAGCTAAGCTTAACCTATTGCCTTTAAACCTAATTGGATTAGGTTGGTATCTTATCTAATATGAAAGTGTTTCATGTGCAGAAGAAGTCCTCCACACCACCTATCTGATTTCCATGCCAAAAAATAATGTGTGACATTTATTTGGCATTAAGAGAAGGAAGAAGTCCTTCTGCATTCAGTCTCTTAACCACCTGCTTCTTGTTCCACGCCAACTCTTTGTGTCACATGCCAAATTAAATATGAAAATTATAGGGCATAGAGGAGGAGGAGTCCTTCTATTTGAAGGCTCTTCTGTGCCATAATTCATCACATGGAGAATTTAATCTCCACATGAAGAAGTGGAGCACCAACCATAATTCATCACATGGAGAATTTAATCTCCGCGTGAAGAAGTGGAGCTCCAAGAGTTGGCGCCCCTTGAGGATTGTTAGCATCTCCTCATTCCTTATTTAAAGGATGCCCCTTATGTGATAAGGCACTAATATTCTGGTTGTTAGGCATGTGATAAGAGAGAAAAAAGTAAGAAAATTTTGAGAAAAAGATAAGAAAAATAAGAGAGAAAAAAATAAAAGAAAGATAAGAAAGGAAAAAGGAAGCAAGGAGTTGCTTGTCCTAGGATTTGGCTTTTCCAATTGTTGGAGCTCTAAACCCAATTTGAATGGTGAGATCTCTTGAGAAGAGGTTCTTGACATGGTCCTAGTGGAGGATTTGAAGGTATATAGATGGTGGTGCAATCATTCCTTGAGAAGGAAAGCTGGCAGTGTTCTTATGAAAGAAAGGTTACAGCACTACATCGATTGGAAAAGACCCTAATCAATCCCGTGTGGATCACCATTGGAGGGCTTCTACTTTGAAGTCTTGTAGGGACCATTCTGTTACCAAATCATCATCTTCAGGAAGTATGGCTTCTTTTCTATTGCATGCTTTTTGGTTTGATTGAAGTCTACAGAGTGATTCTAGGGTTTGAGTTTCGATTTGCTAGTTTTAAAGTTAAACTTCTTTTATGCATGTTAAAAAATTTAATTATAGTCTATGGTGCGACCGAAATCCAACAGTGGTATCAAAGTCATCCTTATTAGATTCAATCAAATAGATGCTATTGTTGTAATATAGATTTGATTTGATTCATATGTTACTGGTTGTTTAAAGCAATTAGTTATATAGATCTTTAAATCAAAAATTATTTTACCCATAATTATAGTTAGACTTTAAATTTTAGTTGTTAAATTTAAATTTATCATAATCTAAAATTTTATGATTCATGGTAGATTAATATTTTAATCAATTTTTAGGGTGCATTGGACTCGGGTCAATTGTTGACCCGATCAGACCTAATATGATTAAGATATTGAATATGATGTAATCCAAGTTGGATTAAGATTTAAAATGTTGGTTTAAATGAAATTTGACAACTAAATTGGATCAAGTGTTGGATCCAAATCATAGTCAAATAACTTTGGCTCAAGTGTTGAATGCACCCTACATGATTTTTGTAATCATATTTTGGCATATGTATATGATGATATTGAAATGAATTTCAGTACAGGGTAAATGGTAATTTAATTTTTAAAATTATAATTTTACAACGAAAATTATTAATTAATCTAATTAATTAACATGTATTAATCCTACACAAGGATCTAAATATGATATATATAGCATGTATTTAAATTTGAAATTTAAACTTCTACAGTAAACGTTTTACTGTTATGTGTTCAGAACACATTACCTTCGTGCAGGTAGTCGATCGCTGTAATCTGATCACCGTTTGAAAGATCTGATCATTGTAATGTAGCCACACAGTATGTCTGGCCTCTGCGGATCATCCATACGAAGCTCTCGATCTGATCGGCTCCTCACGAATGCTAGTTCGTTACAGAACCTTTTCGACGGCTGAAGCTGATCAAACTCCTTCGATCGGTGTCTGTCGATTCCTCAAATACTCTGGATCATCAGCAGAGGTGCTTGAGAGGTTTATGAAGCTTTTTCTG
>KE505570.1:94377-110738 GCA_000441515.1 Elaeis oleifera | reverse complement strand
TTTGAGATTTAGATCCCCTCCATACTTTCTTGTTATGTTTCTCTTTGAATTTCTTCTAGTCTAGCTCTAGTTTATTTATTTACTTTTTAGTTTCTTTTTCATGTCTTTCGGTCATTTTTAAATGAAGCAATTAGGTATAGACTAATCTTTTCTCTTTTTTTAGAGGAAAAAAAAAAGAAAAGATTAACCCTCGAGACATGGAAAGGCCAAAATCCCACCCAATTCATGCATACTGCTTAACTGGGTGCGCTTCCGTATGCCAGTGACCCATCCAACCCAATGGCCTAGGACATTAGTCCCCGTGGAAATACTAATAGGTACAATATTCTTTTCTTCAATCATACCCATCTGATCAATATCAGATGTCTACAATGGACCATAAAGTCTTCCCAACCACCAACCAGATTTCAGGTGCTACACAATATTGTGGTAAAATAGACTCAAACCACTGCAACTTTATCCGTATCCTCTCTGAACTTCCGAAACGAAATCTATCCACACGTCTCTTCCTCTAAAAGCTCTTCCAAACCTCACACAACTCCCCACATAACTTCACTGAACTATGCTCGTTCTCAGACCATGCAAACACTACCTCCAAATGCCTCCACTGCTCAACTCTTCAAGCTTTCTGAGACCAATACCATCTTTCTATCAAGGTATTGCCCTCCAACACCAAATGCTTCTCTAAGCACTTCATTGTTGACATTCTCTCCTCTCTGTTAAATATCTTGATTTATTCAGGAAAGAAGGTTAAGAGCAGGAAGCTTGTGGTGAAGGGCTGCCAAGGAGAGGAAAAGAAGAGCCAGAAGAGAAGCTTTCTCAGCCTAGAGGAAGCTGGCCTGGTTGAGATCTCTGGCCTTGGCACTCACGAGCGCTTCTTATGTCGATTAACGGTGGGCAACAAGAAGCTTGAACTTCTTATTTATTCCTTTATCCTTGTCAATTGAGCATTTGAAACCTATGTGGGATTAAGATAACTATGACAACTTTGTGGTAATACGCATGGTAATGAGTCGAGTTATTTGCAGTTGGGCAAGGCCAGATTTATATATAATTGATATGGAACTTGGTAGCTTGAATAATGGAAATTTATTAGATAAAAAGTTGAGAAGTTGTAGTTAAAGAGCTTCATTATTGCCTATTAATGGGGACTCACTTTTTGACTGTATGGTCATATTTGTTACCAACTTGAATGTCTAGGGTACTTGAAGATATTTTCATCGCAGTCATCATCAATTGGAATTTTTTGATATAACATTATCAATTGGAAGTAGGTATTCTAAAATTTTAATTCTTTCTTTTGTTTTTTGTTTTGGGAAAGCTGAACTTTGTAAACTTAAGTAGCAAGCAAGCACTGCAAATATGAGCATATTCTGTAATGAACCATAATGCTTCTAGATAGCATTTTAATAGGATTCTTCCTATCAAGGAGAGGACACTGTTATAGTCAAGCAAAGGGTGCAATGGATACACATACAATGGCAACTTCAGAGGTAATCCTAAATACGATGCAACCTTCATTATTATTTATTAAGCTGGCACACAACCTTAACCGGCTTCTTCAAAGTACAACAGTGTGTTGGGTACGGATTCTCCAGCTATTGGCACTTTGTAGGTCTCACACGGGTCCTGTTGAGAATTGCATGTGAGATCTAGTTCCATATGAAACAATTAATGGGAGGTGAAAGAGCTAATATTAATAGTTAGGCTCAAAATTTAATGGCCTAAGCTTTTAGTCGAATTAGATTCTAATGTACCTGAAGGCCTTCTCCTGGTTGAATTAGATTCTACTTTTGCAGGGTTTTAGTGAAATACAGCTTTTGGAGAGCTGGAATATGCTGTGGTGAAGTGTCCTAAAGAGTGAACTCTTTGAGCTCGAGCGATAATATATGGTGCACTTGAAAGGGTAATTGGGTACGGAGCTCCACATGAGAGTAGTGGACTGAAAGAGAGAGAGAGAGAGAGTTAAGATCAGCTCATGTGTGAAGGTGGAGAACATTGAGGATCATGTGCGAGAGTTAGTCTCCATAAATAATTAGTAGGAATAAAGGATTTAGATTAATGTTTAAGCTTAAAACTTAATAGTTTGTACTTTTAAGTTGAATTGGATTCCGATTTATATATCGAGACCTTTCTAGTTGGACTTGAACTGTCCATTTACCTTGATGGTGGTTTAAACTAATGGTTGACAATCTTGAACAACTCTTGTAACTGCAAAGGTGTTAGAATTGCTTATTCTTAATAATGTTTGGCTTGCTACAGCCAAGTTATGGTGGTCACAGTGTGCCAAATGGGTATGACAAGTGGATTTGGAGAAGCAAAGTGCTATATGTGAGCACAGGCTCAAATGTGATTCTTGCTGAAGAGTAAACTCTTGTAAGGGTGCGATGAAACATGGCTTTTGCAAAGCAGGTGGCCTTTAGCTTTGAATACATTATGGTGAAATGTGGCTTTTGGAAAGTGGATGTTAACACACTAGGATAAAGTATGACTCTTAGAGAGTAGACTATTAGGCTGGAGTAATAACATGGTGCACTCAAAAAACTAATTATGTGTGAAACTGCATGGCAGAGTGGTGGATGAGACATGATGGGTGATAAACTTGGCTCACACATAAAGAGGGACAAAGTTAAGGATCGCATATGAGATTTAGCCTCACATAGAATAATTAGTGGGAAGTGAAAGGATTAATATTGATGATTGGGCTCAAAATTTAATGGTTTAGATTTTCAAGTTGAATTAGATTCTAATTCATGTGTTAAGGTTTTTTTGGAGTGCAGATCCTCGGCTTTGCACCACACCGTGTGATGCACAGCGCGCATGGCCATGCACACAAAGGGCAGTGCGATGCACGCCGCACACGGCATGTACGGTGCGATGCATCGCATGCATAATAGAGGATCCACGGCTCTTTTTGGTTGGATTCAAATTTTCTGTTTCTTCTCAATAGGTCCTGCCATTTCACAGAATCATAGTATGATGTTTTCTATCTTTTTTTCAAAAAGAGAAAAACAATGCTTAAAACAATTGCTCATTATTCGGCAAGGAGAATAGACCCAACTTATGTGTGGAATGCTTCTTAATATTTTACTTTTGCCTCTTACTTGGTCTCATTCAAGTGTCTCGGGCTTTAAAAAACTACATTCACCTGAGCACAATATGGTGGTGGGTATGAAATATGCACCAATTAACACTAAATTCATCTGAAACACTTCTCACATGAATTTGTAACTTACCTTAGTTGACCTTGTTTATCCATAGCACATATCTATGAGATGTTCTATAGCTTACAAGAATTTGTACAACAGGAAACAAGTTTAGATACCCAAGGGTATGAAGACTAGCCTACATATCTACTGTAATATATGGATAGGCACAATTAGTACTGAGATTTATTTTAAGCGCCATTGGCAAGGAGGATAGGAGAGGAATGATGGGTTTGATTGGGATGATAGATAATTCTATAGGATTATTAGGGTCAGCAATACGAAGCTGCAAGTACCTGGTCATTCCAACCATAAAGAAGCACTCAAAATTGGTAACGGTCATTTCCTTTTTATAAACAAACACTAGTTTCGCTACAGGCGGGAAAGCATTTGCTAATGTGGACCAAATTAGCAATTTTCTAACCAAATTAGCAATGGTGACTTTAGTGTAAGGTGCTACCATCCTAAGTACCAAATCTAAGGTGGAGTCTTTTAATTTGACGTCAAAATTGGATTCCAAGTTGTCATCTGATGCATCCAATTATATGAGGGAACAATCAGTGAGACTAATAATAATAGCTTAGAAGGTGATGGTAGATGTGCATGGAAAGAATGCAATATAACTTAAGGAACTCAATAGGTTGTGGTTCAATTTTGATAAATGCTGCATGGATATATGGAACTGGAAACTGATGGCTCTGGGTGATTTAGTTAGCCATGTCCTGCAGTATAGTATGTGCTGTATTGTTGTTCTTCATCTAATTGTCATATTAAATGGTTTGAAGACTCACATATCAATTTATTTGATTGTTATATCACCATGTTAGTTTTAGCTTCTACTTAGTATTGCTTTATTCAAGCAGATGCTTAGCCGGTCAGCTTCAAAGCATTCGCATATTTTATATCAAAAAAAAAAGAGCACTCCCATAATTCTCCATTTATCTCATAATTTATATCCAATGTTTCAGATATCATCATTGAATCTTTTGAGAGTAATATCTGAGCAGGAAGGGTCCCCATTGAGGAGCTTAATGCTGGTCGAATTTGTGATTGGTATTTGAAAGATAAACTCAAGAGAGAACAGGATGCCGAATCTGCAGTCCTCCAATGGGATGATTCTGACTTTTAATGTATGTAATTGATTTTCTCTCAAAAGTCCAAATGTCAGCAATTGGTTACTCAAATATATAATTAATGTAAGCGCTCATAACAAAGAACAAAATGGAGTGATACATAACTCCCCAAACACTTTCATTCTTTGTTATTTCATTGTTCATCTTTAATAGCAAAAAGTGTTGTCGCTCCGATTGGTAAAATTCGGATCATCTTTTAGAATGTGCCACTTGTCTGAACTGCAGTATAACTTTCCTTCCTATTACTCGGTTTTCCATTGAAAGATTCTAAACTCACCAGTACAGATTAGTTGCTTCTTCTTTTAAAAGTTGAAAAAAAGTTATATGCTTGAAAAGGTGGGTTTCTTTTTTTAGGGGGTCGGATTATACTTGTCAACTCAATTTTATCTTCTATTCCCCTCTACCATATGTCTCTTTATAAGTTGCTTTCTTGGCTAATCAAAAAGATTGATTATGTTAGAAGATCTTTCTTTGGAAAAGAAATGACGGTGCTGGGGATCTTTCATGCAAGGTTAATTGGGTAAAGGTGCGTCTTGCTAAAGAAGAATATAGATTAGGTGTTAAAGATCTTTATCAATTTAGTAATATCTTATAAGCCAAGTGGGAGAGAACACTACTTAAAACCGATCATGAGCCTTAGAAACACCTTATTAATTACTTCTACCTTTAAAAAGTTACTTGCCATTTGGAAGCTTAAACATACAAGTTCTAGTATTTGGAAAGATATTATCTATAGCCTACCATCTTTTTTGGAATAGCGTTAGGTTTATTGTTGGTAATGGATTAAATGTGTTCTTTTGGAAAGATATTTGGATTCTTGAGACCCTCCTCTGTGCAACCTTTTGAACCTATTTCAAGCTTATTGCCTAAAATTTGGAGCCATGGCAAAAACTTATTTTAGAAGGACCAACTCATGGAATTTCAGAGTCCATTTTCATTTATCCCCTGTTATTCTAGTTGAAATGTTCCTTCTTAAAGATTCTTTAAATAATTTTATTTTGAAAGTAGCTTTGATAGCATCCATTGGCAATTGGCTACTTTAAGTAACTTCACTACTTCCTCTCTCTATCAATTCATTAATATTAGAGGCATCAAATGGAAACTTGCCAGTTATCTATGAAAATTCAAATGTCCTTAAAAGTTAAGTGTTGAATTCAGCTTGGTCTTCTTAATCATAGTTATTAAACCTGGCCCGGATCTTGACCTGGACAAGTTATCGGGTCATTGGGTCAGCGGTCCAACCGTCGGGTCAACGGTTGAATTGGCGGGTCAAGCGGAGGAGGAGGAGAAGGAGGAGAGAGGAGGAGGCAGAGGAGGAAGGGCCGAGCAGAGGAGGAGAAGGTTGAGGGAGGAGGTTGCAGATAGAGGAGGAGGAGGAGGAGGCGGAGGGCCGATCCCGAGTCCTATTCATCGGAGAAGGAGGCGGAGGGGGAGGGGCCGAGGAGGCAGAGGGAGGTTTCGAATGGCAGAGAAGGAGGCGGAGGGGGAAGGGGTCGAGTGGAGGAGGAGACGAAGGGAGGCCAGAGGTCGTGGATAGAGGAGGAGGAGGTGGTGGAGGGGCCGATCTCAGGCCCTATTCACCAAAGATTTGAAAAAAAAAGGTTAGCGGTGGTTACTCATCAGAGAAGAAGACTTTGATCATCCTTGTCGGTTTGTCCTCAATCCTTGCTACCACTGGTTGCTCAGTCCTCTTCTTTTACTGCCGCCACCGCCGACTTGATCACCAAGGAAAGGAAGACAGGGTCATCTTGAACTCGAAAATTCGAAGGGAGTTGGGACAATGGACGAACAGTAAAATTCTAAATCGTTTAGAGCTCAACCAGGTTACACAGGGTCAAACAGTTCGCGGTCCAATCGGCCGGTTCACACGGGTTTGACTGGGTTTTAAGCATAAATGGTTCAATGAGGTAACCGGCCCGATCCCATAGTCGAATCACTGGATTTCTGGTCCAACCAGCCTGGCCGAGTTGGGTTTAATAACTGTATTCTTAAAAAACTCAACAAGAGAAAATCTTCAAATCAAAATTAATGCCAACTTGAGGTTTGTTCTTTACTACTTCCACTCTCTATCAATTCATTAATGTTAGGGGCATCAAATGGAAACTTGCCAATTATCTTTGAAAATTCAAAATGTCTTTAAAAGTTAAGTGTTGAATTCAGCTTGATCTTCTTAATACACTCAACAAGAGAAAATCTTCAAGTCAAAATTAGTGCTAACTTGAGATTTGACCTTTGCATGATGACCCAATTGAATCTATTAAGCATATGTTTATTGTGTACCCCTTTGCTGCTATTTATAAATATGTTCTATTTTTCCTCTTAATATCCATTCTTATGCATGATCTTTGGGATCTTTACATTAAATGGAGATATCGTTTTTTCTTAAAAGACTTGCAATATATAATGTTTATGCTAATTTCGGTCATTATTTGGTGTTGTTGGTAAGAAGAAATGTCAAAAGTTTTTTGGGAGCAATCTTTGATCCTCATTCTACTATCTTTAAATTGACTCATTTTCTAAATGATTGGTCCTAACTCGTGGGCACAAAGAACTTCCTCGCTTCCGTAAGCTACGGGAGAACTTAAAAGTGTTGCCACCTGTATCCAGCTAGGCTGTTCCTTTATTGAAGCTCCTTGAGGCTTAAATGGTTGGTAGATTTCTCACTCTTTTCACTTTTGGAAAAACTTTTTGCTGCTTTTTTGGATACTATGATAGAGGCTTCTATAGCACAGTGATTACACATGTGATCACTATTCATGCGGCAACTTGATTGCAATAGATACTACTCTTCTCAGTCTCCATTCATGCGGCATCTTGTATATATTTTATCTTTCAATGAATTCTGTTAATAAAGTCTAGTGACTGATGGAGGCTGTAACCTCCATAGTTTCCATTGTCTTCAAAAACAAAAAGGATCTTGAAAAGCATTTTATTTAGATATTAATGAGAGATGATTA
Organism: Elaeis oleifera; assembly: GCA_000441515.1. Lineage (NCBI taxonomy): Eukaryota > Viridiplantae > Streptophyta > Magnoliopsida > Arecales > Arecaceae > Elaeis > Elaeis oleifera. The sequence goes on along the minus strand of KE505570.1, from coordinate 103,442 downwards.
AAATGATAGACAAAGAAATCTAAAAATAAAGCTTTGTGAAAAATACTCAAATTATTCAAATGATGCAAAAAATTAGTCCCAATAATCTTTAACATCCTTGCTTGTTCTTGTAGATCACTTATTTAGGCATATATATACATCATCTATTTGTTATTTCAAATTACAATGTGAAATAGCTTTGTCAATTTGTAGAACACCACAATTTCAAGGTTTCTTTTCTTTTCTTTCTGCCTGAGAATGTCACAACTCCAGGGACTGCTATGCGAATTGACTATCAAGAAAGGCAAAGCTAGAATAACCATAGATTGATATATGAAGAGTCTAAGTCATCGTTCCATATCTATAGTTGCAAGTATTTTGAAGCTGATGCCATTCTGGGCACAAGAAACCACTTCTTAATTAATCTTTGCCTTCTATTTCAAAAACTTCATAATCATTGCCTTCTAATATCGACTTTTGACAATAATAATGGTGATATTGGTGGAGAAAAGTTGATTCATACTTCTACTTTTTGAATGAAGACACAGCTCAGATATGCTATATCCTAACCATAATACCAACAATTTGATCAGCTAGGAATTGACAACTAATATTTTTTGAGGTTGAATTGTACGATACATTTTATTTCAATAAAATAGAATAGTAATTTAGATTATGACCCTCGTTCCACCCGCGGACTCTTTTTTTTTAATAATATTTAACAAATGATCTTTTAATTTTTAACCATATACATTGTTGTGGTTCTAATGATGTGGAGAGCACCAATAGTCCCACATCGGTTGTGAGTCAAAAAGAACTCGCGCTTATAAAAGAAAAAATTCTTTCCACGTGAGCCACTTTTTAAAGGATAAAACCGTGAGGCCCATGGGTCAGAGTTGACAATACCTCACGTGACGGATCGAGCCCTTGTCCACAATAATGGTGCGTCAGGTAGGGGTCGAGATCTGCCTCAGCTGACTGTGGGACTTCTCGATCTATACACATCGGAGTCTTCCTTGACTGAGGGGCTCTGTTGTGGTTCGAGATCTGCCTCGGCTGACTGTGGGCTCCTCGATCTGCTTCGGCTGACTGTGGGCTCCTCGATCTATACACATCGAAGTCTCTTTTGACTAAGGGGCTCTGTTGTGGTTCTAATAATATGGAAGGCACCAATAGTTCCACATCGATTGTAAGTCAAGGGGACTCGCGCTTATAAGAAGAAAAAATCCTTCCCACATGAAGCATCTTTTAAAGGACAAAATCGTGAGGTCCATGAATCAGAGCGGATAATACCTCACGTGACAAATTAAGTCCTTATCCATAATACACATGAACCATGCAACCAATAATATCTTAAACTACAAAGTTGCAATCTTTCCGATTGTATTTATATAGCCTCAGATTGTACCTTTCTTTACGGAAGAAGTTTATCAAATGCCACCAAGTATATACAACAATACCGATGATCACGCTAGGTTAGGTCAGATAGAGGAAGTCCAACATTCTTAATTAATCAAATCCAGAAGGCATTAATACTCTTTCTTTTGAAAGTCGACTTTTCTAGTCTACAAAGGTAGATAATAACAAATGTTATCTTGGTGGAGATGCTTCTATACCTCAATTATTCTTTTCGTTATCTTTTATTGCATTGACCGATCTTAAAATTTCAAGTAGGTTTCTCTCCTCCATCAATGGAGAAATGAATAAGAAACCTAGTCAGACACAAAGCTCATGAAATGAGATAAATTGTGGTGATTTTGACTAAGTTGGACTGGTGGGTCTACACGTCCGGTATATCTTTGGAGCATATCAATAGTCCACCATTATTTCATAAAAATGGTGGGCCTGCCATTGTCCTAATTTGAGAATAAAGTTGACTCTGTCGGAGATAAAGTCTAGTAGGCAGCCCATAAATTGCGACAATCAAACCCAAATACATTTTAGATCTAATTCCAAATAGATTACCAGTTAAATTCCTTATTATTGATTCAATAAAGCTAACTCAATATTTCCTATAGTGTTCCAACCAGCTTGATGAAGTCTTATATCTTCAGCCTCATGACTTCAGCTAATTTATATGTTTATAATTTCTGAAAGTTCTTTACTCGAAAATGGTTACTTTGAGTTTGGAGAGAGTCCTACAAATTTATTACTGACCAAAAGAAGAAAAGAGCTACATAAAGGATACATCAGATTTAAGGAGAGATCTTTGGTTCACCAAGGCCTGATGTGACTAGTAGCACCAGTATCCTTGAATAAGGATGATTAGCTTAAGCAATTTCCCTTGGATTTGAACAGGGGTCGCCTCAAATCCATGTATCCTAACCGGATTAGATGAAAATTGGGCACTGATATCTTCATCGTCTTAAAAGCTTGTATGGGCTAAATTATTAATATATCCAGCTTGCTTTTGATTAATCCTGACTCCTATTGGCCTTTTCTTCTTCCCTTTTTTATTCACATCTTTGGCATAATGTATATATAAAAGCTCTGCTATTTCTGAAGCTGAAGTGGCAACTTTTATGCCATGATCCTGAGATATTCTTGTCTTTCACAAGGTAGAAAATCAATCCCTTCTCCACTACCCACCACCAGTCAAGAACTTGCTATCCCTCCTATCACTTACAAATGATCAATGCTTATAATTAGACTTTGGATTCCTTCTTAAGGAATGAGAAGATGACATTTTTGTTTAACATGTTCCTAGCACAATTTTTCAAAATATCCACGTAATTCAATGGCTGGATCATTAAATGTGCCTCTAAAGCTAATGCAATTTGGTGATCAAAGAGATGTAATAAGGTGGTCAGTAGTTCTCTTGAGGGTACCAAATATATTTGTTGGACATGGGTTATTAAACTTACTAGGGATTTGTGGCCGTAAACGCTAGCTATCACAGCACCATTACTGTTTTAATAGCCTACACAAGTGACAGGAGTTGCACATTACTTTGAGCTATCCTTTTCCTTTAAAATCAATATCATAAGGCATGTTGCTTGGAAATAGGTAGGCTTTCTTTTGATTCTCAAGTAGACCATCTCGGAAACTCTTCCAAGTCCTAATATCTTGTTGAGTGAAAATTTTTTCCATTCATTTTGGTATGGGATCTTATGGATTCACCCTCACATCTTGTTTTGATATAGCAAAGCCTAACTGTGAGGTTATTGAAGGCTCTAAAAAGATTAACCATAACCTCATGAAGTAGTCACCAAGCTAGTTTGGATTAAATACCACTCTGAGTGCTTCATCTCTTGTGAGAAGTCAGGGGAGGCTGCAATCATAGGTTACGTGGTTGACATGCAATGCAATGATAGCATACCTTTAACCAAGTCATTATTGAAGGCCAATTTGTCTCCACAATGCGCAGTTTAATCAACCAAACCTGCCAATTTGTCTTCATGGTTCATAAAGAGTATTTATGACTATTTTTTTTTTGGCATTCTTATCCCCTTAGCTATATTTAATTTGACCATGTCGCATGATAAAGAGAACTTGTTGACATTGATGTGGGCACAATGTTATGTGGTTCTTTCAATAAATTAATGATCCCCCTCCTATAGGGCTTAACATGTCGGACCCACTCATATGACTATTTGATGCGACGCATCTCTAAACCTAGCATGGCATGTGGACATTTCCCATGTGATAATGGCTTTATGATCGTTTACAAAAGAAAAGCATGTAGAGGTAATTCTTGAAAAATTCCTATGAATGCCTATTTAAATTAATCTCACCATTCTTTCACTCATAAAGTTTTTATTATTAATTTTTTAGAAAATAAATTTAGATTTAGTAAATGCATATTATTCTACTTCATATATTCATACGTTCATGTGGTTTATCCCAAACTTTTATGAATCAAGTTAAATGCCACCGTAACCTTGCAGCAAAAAGGAGTCATTTTGACCATTCCATCACCACATAATGCATTGTGTAATCTTCAATTACAAGAAATTGTTTTCATCTTAGTAATGTAATTGGGTTGTGATGAACATCCCATGGTAGGTTGACATTGAAAAATGGCAGCTAGTAGGTAGACTAGTAGTCATCATAGAAGCATTCCTTGACATAATCTAATCTTGCCTTTCCTAAGGTTGTTTCTTTTGACTTAAAAAAATACATGAGAGCACTGCAATAAACTGCTAGATGTTGAATGGTCCCTAAGAACTTAAGCATATGACTAGTTTTTTCAGGTCTTCTTAGGAGAAAACTGTATAACAGGTGCAACAACACAGGTTTCCTTGGACCTACCGTTTTGCACAAATATCAGTTAATTATAGACTACACATGTTAGCATTGATCCATAGTTTCATTAATTAATTTCATGTTTTGGCTTGAGTCAGATGTGTTTGAGTCTTAGCTACCCTAGAATAATATTCCATAGCAGATGTAGAAATTATCCAAAAAATATTCAGAAACAAGACATTATTGTGGTTGCTTTGTTTCCTTCCAAAATATCATGTAGAAACTATCACCACACATTAAAATGGTTGAAAATTATGTGAGCAACATTGCAACAACTATTATTGTTACCCATTATGATAACTTATAATTATTGAATTGGACGAGGCAATAGTATCACTTACGTGAAGTCGAAGCCATTAATGTCTTACTCGGTATTAGCTCTGCTGCAATATTGGATGATGAACTAGATGTGCTCTATGCCACCCATAAGTTTAATATGATTTCGTAAACTCCAATTCTAAGTAATTCCGAAGGATGAATCTCATAAGCATTCTCGATTAAAAGGGCATTATCTTCAATATAGTTACATAGATATTATCATTTACCGTAACCACTATAAAATATATTCTATCACTATACCAAGGCTTTTATATATCTTAAATGCAGAACCTATATTAAAATAGATAAAACAAATCCTGGCATCGTGTTAATGTGGGTCACAATCAGGTGGGCTTAAATCAAATCAAGTTCCAAAATAATGGCACATAATAATGGTATATCACATCTTATTAATATAACTATATGATATATTTCTATGCAGGTACATATAGTTATATCATATTATATTGCAGGGAAAAGGATATCATGGAAAGCATATGGAATCTCATAATACATTTTTAGATTTGAAATAATTAATGGCACATCATTGTTCTTGTCTTTTCTTTCTAATTTGGGAGAAACTAAGATTGCGGAAAGACCTCAACTATGATTCTCTCAAAAACAGAAAAAAAATAAAACTTAACTACGAGAATATTATTATTGATAGGTTATAGATTGAAACCAGCGATCACCGGTCTCAGGTTATATCTTTGCTATCGTCGCCCCCTATTTTCCTTTATACCTTTTATCCAAATGAATTTAGGTGGGGATTCACCCTACCTTTCTCTAAAGCAAAAATGAAAAACAAATTTTACCAACTTGATTTGTGAGATTTTAATTTGATGAAATTTACCCTATTATGATTTATTTCTCGAACAAAGTACCAAATATTCAATGATAGTCATATCATACAGACTTTTGTGGATATACAACAATTATTTGGTATGTCACTATATATTTGTATGAAAGAATTATTGGCGTCAGTTTGAAGTTTTATACTCACGACACTAGAAGAATTTCACATATTAGCGATGGCTAGTAGCGAAGGCAAAAAAACTGACGTTAATAATAATATTTTTTGATAAATATTACGATCAAAAATCCTCCCATCGTTAAAAATCAAGAAATTATTAGCGACAACTTTATAGTATTAGAGACAGCTTTAGGATGGAACATATGTCGTCATTAATAACTGGTATTTTTTTTTCATCATAATCTTATTAACGACAGAAAATTTTATTAGCGACGGTATTTTACTATTGCTAATAACATTAGCGACGACTCTAGCGATGATTGTTTTGTCGTTGCTAATACTACTCCTATTTCACCGCACCGCTTAATTTTTACTTTCACTTTTCTCTTTCCTGCCTCTTTCTTCTGCCTCCAATCCCCCCGTCGCCCCTCTCTTTACCCACCTCCGATCACCTTCTTTTTCCATCACCGGATCCTGCCTCTCTGAGCCTCCGACCATCGGATCTCGCTTTCCTGAGCCCCGACCGCTTCGTTGAGCCCCGACCACCTTCCGCCTCCTTGAGACCCCAACCGTGCGAGCCCTTGGCCACCTCTCGCCTCCCCGAGCCCCCGACCCGCCTCTCCCTGGCTGCCTCGAGTCCCCTCTTTTCTCTGCCGCTAAATCCAGCCACCGACTGCCTCCCCGAGTCCTGAGCCCCAACTCGTCTCCCCTGGCTGTCTCCAATTCCCCTCTTTTCCCCACCGCCAGATCCGACTTTCTCCAGCTGTCGGATGCCTCCGCAAGCCCCCGACCGCCTCCCTGAGCCTCTTGCCCGCCTCTCTGAGCCCCAAGCCCGCCTCTCCCCAGCCGCCTCCCCCCTTCTTCCCCCTGCCTTCCTCTTTCCTCCCCCTCCCTTCGTCTAGTTTTAGAATATTATCTAGTGGATGTAGACTCTTCTTCCTTGTCGTATTCTCCATGTTAATCAAGAAAGAAATCAAGTTAGTGACCAGGCAGCTAACTTTGCTCTTACAAGTGATTTTTTTTATGCTCTCTGAGACTTCCTTGCATCCGGACCTTGTGTACATCCTCAATGCTGATGCCATGTAAGTTGCTTTCTTTGACATGGGCCTAACAAGTTCATATTATGTTAACATCACCTGAAGATTATATCCTACTTTTTCTATGTTATGGATTATTGTTTACCATTGAAGCTAATTTTTTCATATTTTGGAGAAAGCTTTGGCATATCATATTAATAATTCACTCGTGCAAGATTTTTCTTTGGACCATCATGCAGAATGCCAGGTAGAGAGAGCATTCCATTTGCAAACTCTAATTTATGCTCTGTCTTATAATATCCTGCATACTTTCTATTTGTGCCAAGCTAACAGTATTGCTGTTTATAGTAGATGATTTTGGTTGCTAATTCATGCTCTTACTGCTTCTATTTCTGTTTTTCATTGTAATGTTATATCGTCTGCTCTTTTCAAGGCTAGAATATTGGGAGTTTCTATTTATATTCTCTACTGGATATGCTATCTTTCCATCGACCCCGTTTTAGTATTGCTGTTAGTCTGTTTATCATATATCCTTTTCTTTATCGATGCAACCTCTATGTCTTTATCTTTTTTGTAATATAGACTACAACTAACTCTCTTAATTGAAGTTCTGATTTTTATATCAATATAAAAACTAGATAATCAGTATACCATTACTATATAAAACTACAAAATCTCAATCAAATCACGATTTAAGAATTTTAAAATTTATTATTAATTATTAAACTTTTAATAACTTTTTACATAGAATATTGAAATATATAGTTAGTATTGGGGGATAATTTGTCATTCAAATCAAAGACATGAATCAGCGAAAAAGCATATGATGAAGTATACAGGATCGATACCATAATACTGTTGGAGATGAAGGCACCCGATCCAAGAGATAGATATTTTTCTCTTGGACTATGAGAGGATTGTCCGAAGGAGATCATGCAGTACATAACTCTGGACTTCTCTGATCCTAACTTCGAACCTTGGCGATCTTTGATTTTCGGTGATCTTCTTAAGTAGAACATCAAAGTCCGACTAATCCTGATTTCGATCTCGAAACTAGTTGATCTCGACTTCGGTCTCAAATCTAGACTCCATCAATTAGTCCTAGTTCTATAACAGCTGACATTTGGATAGACTGATTTGTGATTTCAGTAGTAGATAAGCTTCGGACACCACTGATACTTATTTCTGTAAGTGCGACTGGCTCCGACCATTTTCTTTCTTCAACACCCATCTTCATCGAACCACATTAAAGCCTCGTCAATCAAAGCTAGTCCGATCCTATCTGCATCTTCATTTCAAATTCAAAGCATCTGTTGGATTCCCTATACTACATCCCCTCTCGGTTCCCTAGCTCATGCCCGTCTTCTCCTCTTCTTGTATGCCTCCTTCTCCTCCTCTATTAACAAGGCGAGGCAGCTTTGGAAGGTCTGTTGTTTTGTAGACAACCAGCATGCAGTCATCATTAGATGGAAAGGAGAAGAAGAAACTGCGGGAGGGATCTTTTCCATAAATTGGCTTCTAAATTTCTTTCTCAAGATTGGCTGAGTTCTCTTTCTTGTTCTTCTTCTTGTCTTAGGTCTTCCAAGTGGATAATGGAGGTGATGTTGTGCTTCCTGTGATCTTTTATGTATTTTATCCTTAATACATCTTAATATTTTATTTTATAATTTTTTAATGTAAAACATGTCCTATTATTCTTTTCAAAGTTATTTGAGTCTGAAAAGGAGATCTAGGAAGTAAAATTAAATCTAACTATCCAATCGATGGTCGGGGATGTCTATAGCTCCCTATCATTGAATGGAACGTATAGAAATAATCTGTTCGAGAATCAAAATAGTATATCAAAATATACGCCTCCATATCGACAGACATGCTTTCGTATTAAAATTTATTAATAATATTTATTTTTTCATTACAGGATGCTGAGATATCCAACTCTCATCCACTAATTGTTGAAGACGATGTACAAGAGCAAAAGGAGGATGAAGAAGATGACAGTAGGCATTCGAGGTCGGGCCACCGTCGGATCGGCTTTGGCCCGATGATGCCAGAATTAAATATTCTGGGCTGCACGCATGCTACACTGATGTTCGAACGATGTGGGGTCATCAGTGATCCTATAGTCACATGGAGCAGCATCCGACTCTCAGAACAAATAAGTCTATTAATAATTTTTTATTATTTAATATTTATATTTAAAACTTTACATATTTAGGCTTGAGTTCGACAAAGAGATCTAAGGGATAAAAATTTAATCTAACCATCCAATCAATGGACCGAAAGTGTCTATAGCTCCGTATCATCGAATGAAACGTGTAGGGATAATTTGTTCGAGAATCAGAGTAGTATATCGAAATATACTTCTCCGTATCGACATATACATTTTTTTATAAAAATTTATTAATAATATTTATTTTTCGTTACAGGATACTGGAATATCTGGCTCTCATCCATTAGCTACTGGAGAGGATATACAAGAGCAGGAGAAGGATGATGAGGAGGATCTTATATGA
>KE505570.1:73082-85623 GCA_000441515.1 Elaeis oleifera | reverse complement strand
TTTCATCTTTAATTGAATAAGGATTTACCTTTGCCCTTCACGTCTACTTTGGAGGAGTCACCAAAAGACACATGTCCATTCACCGATTCATCCAACTCCGTGAACATATTCTTATAACCACACATGTGATTACTTGCACCGGTGTCCAAGAACCACATATTTTGCTCACCAGTGTCATCTTCTTTGCAAGCAAGCAATAAGATTTCATCATCATTTTCTTCTTTCTTCTTTGCATAATGAGCCTTCTCTTCAACTTGGTTAGCATCATTATACTAACAATCTGAAGCATAATGACCAAGTTTGTTGCAATTAAACAACGAACTTTGAAATTGTCATACCTACCTCTAGATGAGCCTCCTTGTCCACGTCCTCCTTTTGAATTTTGGCTTAACTCCTCTTTGTTATTGTAGCATCCACGTCCTCGACCACGTCCACGGCCTCTCCATTGGCCACGACCTCGTCCTCTGCCTCTTTGACTCCTTTCATTCTTGGAGTCTTCTTTGTTCTCCTTCAAGAACCTTGGATTGAAGAACTTGCTCCAAAGGCTCTTGCCTCCTCTTGTTGAATCTTTCTTCATGAGCTTGTAGAGAACCCATAAGCTCGTCTATAGTCATCTCTTCCAAATCTTTTGATTCCTCGATGGCAACCACAATATAGTCAAATTTGACATCCAATGAGCGTAGAATTTTTTCTATCACTCTGGTGTCATCCATAGTTTCGCCGTTCCTCCTCAATTGATTGACAATGGCTAAAACTCTTGTGAAATAATTCGAAACACATTCGGATTCCTTCATCTGTAGGACTTCAAATTCGCCTCGAAGAGTTTGGAGGCGAACTTTCTTCACCTTCTCTACTCCTTTATATGAATTTTGGAGAATCTCCCATGCTTGCTTTGAAGTGGTTGCCGCCGCGATCTTCTCAAAAGCTGATTCATCTATAGATTGATAGATGAAATATAGGACTTTCTTATCCCTCCTTCGAGACTCCTTTTGTTGATTGGTAAGAGCCTCTCCTTCTCTTGGCTCTTGATAGCCTTCTTCTACTAGATCCCAAAGATCTTGAGACCCAAGTAGAGCTTTCATTTGCAGGCACCAATTTTCATAGTTTGTTTTGGTGAGGCGAGGAAAGGAGGGTTGGAGGAGACTATTGGTGGACATTATAGCTCTGATACCACTTTGAAGTTGTCAAAGGAAGAATGATGGGCTCGGAATAAAATAATACTATATTTTTTGAAGGTACTCAAAAGTTCAAAATGCTCGTTCTGCATTACAAAATGACCCCATGGGTATTTATAGCCATTAGGGGAACTTACTAGACATAATACATTACTAAATATGCATTTATAACACTTCTTCCCAAGGGTCACATTCATATTCCGAGATTAACTCATAATTACTCATGCATCTTCTAGATAATGGGAGTTTCTATATGACTCTTTGGCTCTCAAGACTCTTAGGCTCCCAACATTAATATTTAAGTTTATTTACTAACATGATTTGCATTATTTTCTGTTATTTAAGATTAAATTTCTCTCCTTTATGCTTGCTACATCACTTCATTTTTTGTAGGGTTATTTGAAGTTTGAAGGGTAGATAAGCTCCTTTGAAAGATCTCTTTCTTGAATAAAAGATCTTATTAAAAACTTCATGACTAGTACACAAGCAAAGTAGAGAGCCAACATGTTTGGAAAGTAGATCTAACACCCTAAATAACCTATCATCATCCCATTGTTATCTACCGAAACCATCATCAATTAGAATATCATTAAAAATAAATACTGATGGCATCATTCCAGCTTCCTCTTGCAATCTTTTCTTGAAGGGTTCTGTATAATTTCAAATGCTCGTACTGATGACAGTTTTGCTTTACATGGTCTTCAGAACTAAGCTTTTCATCATGGTTGAGGCATGGTCCTTTCTTTTGCTGTCTGACATCTCTGCAAATGTCAAATTTTTGATTGGAGGCATGCTTCTTTCTTTGGAGTCTACAAAACTGGAATTGTCATGAATAGCTGGCTTCAAACTTGAGAATCAATTTGCACAGCCTCCTCTTGAAGCCAAGCCAGAAAAAAATGCTTGCAGGAGAGTCATAGGCTGAAGGACCTTTACTCCAACCATGATTTTATCTTGGAGATGGAACAATACGCCTAACCAAAATGATTCAGCTGTCATTCTCTTGGACTGAGTTCGATATTCCAAAACATATTTCAGCTTGGCATAGCTTGGAGAGCATTCCTGTTGAATCTGCATAATTGAGACATATAGCATGGGTTGGAGACTGGGCTATGGCCATAATAATCCCTCTCTAGGATGCTATTTCTTGATTGTTCTTTTTCGTCTTTCCTGCTGGAACTTACCATCAAATTTAGGAAACTTAGCTTTTTACTTTTATGGGTTTGAATGGCAATTGCACCATCTCCCATTCCATATTGGCCTTGGGAACTTGATACATCTAATGGTGGCACACCAGAAGATTTTCAGATTGCAACTTCTTGATTCTGATGAAGTTTCTTGAAGTGGCAAACAACTTTCACCTATCTCTAGAAGTTGATGTAGGTTCTGACCTTGACAATCTATCAAAATTGCAAGTTCATTCTCCATTAGTGCCGAGTACATTCTTCCATCAATCAAAAGGATGATGCTCTGGCATCAATTGATATGGCTAGAACTGCAGGTGGGTTGGATAGGGTCAGGGATTTGCTTGATCCATATCCAACTCAATATTAATCTTGGGTCTGATATTTAGATCCAATCCGACCTAGTTTGAAATTGATTTGGTAAGGTCAAATTGACCTTTGTATTTTTCCAACTCAAGAATACTGGGTTGGATTGGTTAGAGTGGATCCAAATCGAGCTCCAGTGTTCTGGGGTTGAGTTTGTGTTGGGAGAATTTCATTGAGGAATCGAACTATTTGTGGTTTATTTACTTTTGGTTATAAATTGCATTGCATATATTTTAATTTCCAATACCTACATAGTCATTGACTCATTATAATAATGTTTGAATAATAACTACAAATACTTCAATTTATAATAACAAAACTAGTTAATCACAATAGTAAGAGTAAGAAATTTGTTGTACCACAACCATCCAGCCTTATCACAACTATTGGGGCTTGGGTCCCAAAATAAAGAATTACTTATTATATCATACCCAGTGGGACTCATGCCCCAATTGCATGATGAGTAGGCAGTTCTACACATTGAAGAATTTGACCCTCCAACATCATTATTGTGCAACATCTATAATGTTTTTATGGAATTTTTAGAGACAAAGCAACTTGAAAACTTAAAAGGTGTAAGTGCTTTTTTTGTAGACCATAGACATGGTTAATTGTATGTCATGAGAAGGCATGTATCATCACATACTAAATGTGCTAGATTGATTGGTTGACTGCTGTCATAATTGATACATGGCATAGTAAATGTGCTCAAACTATAGGAAGGGTTCCCATGAGTGGTAATTTTGACTTGGGTTCTGTTTTGTCAGGTTTGGTTTGGTCGGGGTGCTAGGTTATTCTGATCCATCTACTTTTTAGGGTTGTGCCCAGTCCGGTCAAAGCATGGAACATGAAAACCTGACTCCAAATGACAATGGGGCCTAGACTTAGACCCGACCCAACCCAACCCAATTTTTCATATGGGTCAAGGTTTTGGATGGATCTTGAGGAGTCTAATTCCTTTTTCAGACCATACAGTCTTGTATCTTAATAAAAAATGAAAAATATAGAGAAAATAGTAGAGGATTGACCACTTTGAGGGATTGAGACATCCTAATCACCAATATGAGAGTAGCAAATCTCCTCTAAAACAATTTCCTTTCATTGTCCACTGAAGCAAGTTAATGACCCTTGTTTAAAGAACCCAGTGACCTAACAGACATGCAGCTTAGGGATGTAAAGTAAAGAGCTAACACCCTAAATAATATATCAGCATCACATAATTACCTACCCAAATCTCATAATCATCTGAAATAGATTTAAAAGGAAAAAGAAATGCACACAACTGTTTCAGTTCACTATCCTGGTTTCATGAAATATCCTTAGTTTTCTCCTTAGGTGAATTCTGGTTATTTTTGAAATTTTTAATATTTTACAATTTATGGTGATTGCTCTCATGGTATTTATTTGTTCATCAGAATTTACTGCCTGGGAAATGAATCAAATGATATGTAGTTTTGGTTGATTCAGTGGAAGATTTGCACTTGTGTTTGCATTTATGTTAATGAATTGAGGGCTTTTCCTTCTGTAGATTACCCCTTGAATGCCATATTTTGATTTACATGTTTCAATTAATGCAGAAGATTGAGTTTATTTCCACTAATATTCCTAGTTTAATTACAAAAATAAATAACATCTTGAGCTTAACTTTGCTTTATCTTTGGTTTTTAGCTTTTCTTTTTTTAATGCTATAATTTCTTGGAAGGCTGGTAGTCATCAAACTTAAAACTTTGAAGGTATTCTATTGTTCTTTTATTAACTGTTTTTTTTTTAAATTATGTCCGTTGAAGATGAACCTGGTAAACAGGTCAGAAGTGCGGTCAGGATAAAGAATACCAGCAAATCTCATGTAGCATTTAAGGTGTGTATGGATATGCCATGGCATTTGAACTTTCAATGAATCAATCATAGTCAACAGATATCTTTTAGTAATTATTTGTTCTACTTTGGAAATTCTTGGTCCGCATTTTTTTATTGTTCCTTTCTCATACCTGTTAGCTATTATTTCCATTGAGAACTTTGGTTTTGACATTTTTCTCATTACATATTTTTGTTGGCCAAATATTGATTAATGGAACACCTGCTAGTTTCAAACAACTGCACCAAAGAGCTGTTTCATGCGTCCTCCTGGTGGTATACTTTCTCCTGGGGAGAGTATAATAGCAACTGGTAATCTTGTTTATGTGTTTGCTTTTTTTCTTGATTTTTCATCCAGAAAAAAAGAGGAAATAATTCTTATGGGATTTCTGTACTAGTGTTCTTATTCTTATTTCCATATTAAATGCCAGTCTTCAAGTTTGTGGAGCTTCCAGAGAACAATGAAAGGCCAATGGATCAAAAGAGCAAGGTTAAGTTTAAGATTGTGAGTTTGAAGGTGAAAGGACCTATGGAGTATGTACCAGAACTGGTGAGTCTGTTTCTTTTGATTGCTTCCAACTTGACAAGGAAGGTCTAAGTTTCTTTCTTTCAGAGCTTTTTTCAGCTTTGATTTCAAAATGTTCTGTCGAAAAAGTAACATGTTGACTAAGACCTGCCCACTGACCAATTGCTCAATTTGACTGGTTTCAGCCAAATATGGTTTGACCATGTCACTTCTGATTCAACATTGTTCAAATATTGGATGAAATTCTAACTTTCTTTTGCTGGACTGACTTCTTCAGAAGAACTTGACATGTTCCTGTAGGAACAATACATGTCGGAAAGAAAGATATAACCTATTTTAGCTTTGCCATTCAGTTTGTTTTCTCAATTTTTTTATGTTTTGATATTATAAGCTAACCCAACTTGGAATGTGGACATATCTTCTTCCAGTGGGCACAAGAAATCATGGAGGAAATAGTTTGGGTCCACTCACTTCATAATGTGGATAATCACTTGAAAAAGTGGCTTGTAAACCTTATGAAGATGAGAATATCCTTAATCTGTACAGACAATTCTAAATGTACTTGACTGAAGCTTTGTTTTTGTCATTAGCGGCTATAGAATACTCTATTACACTCAGTGGCAGATGGACCTAGTTTAATTGAATGGATGGTCCTAGCAGTGGCCATCTGCAATTGCTTGGCTGATAAGTGATGATGAAATAGACCTGGTTAGCTATGGAAATCCTGAACTGCAATAACCACCTGAACTTGCATTGAGATTATTTATGATTGGGACTGCAATGTATTACTATATAGCCACATTATTTAAATATTGTCGATGCATATTTTTTCGCATCAACATCCATTTGAAAGTAAGTGTCTGCAACAGTTTGATGAGCAGAAAGATCAGGTTGCAGTTGAGCAAATTCTGCGGGTTGTATTTTTGGATGTGGCACGTCCCAGTCCTGTAAGCCAATCTGCAAGCACCTTTTTCCTGCTCTTTTCATGCCTATGATAGTGAATTATTTGCTTAATTATTTAGCATATCGAGCAATGATGTACATTGTGATTGTTGCTGAAGCAAATGGAAAAACTGAAGCGTCAGCTTGCTGAGGCTGATGCAGCACTTGAGGCCCGCAAGAAACCTCCACAAGATGCAGGTCCTCGGATTGTTGGTGAAGGGCTTGTCATAGATGAATGGGTAAATTAATCGTTCACATTAATGCACAAGTGAGCTATCCACTTCATCTGCTCTGAACTTTTCTGCTAATTGTTTGCTTTGCATCCCTCTTTATTCTTTTTCTCAGAAAGAACGAAGGGAAAGGTACCTTGCTCGGCAGCAGGTTCAAGGGGTTGATTCGGTGTAAAGTGCGGCTTGCTATTATTATAACTTTGTAATCCTTTTATTTTGCTTGAAACAAATAATTTAGTCTTGCATTGTGGAAAAAGAATCTGCCATCATCCTTCACCCCTTTATTTTCAGGCTTGCCAGGGTGACTGTTTAAAGGTTCAATTGGTGACAATAACAGGCTTACATGTCATGAACCTTTGAGACATGTTGTGCTTGACTTCGGCTTATCTCCCTATTTGTAGGTATGGGTTTTTACTCTTTAAGAATAAAGCATTTTCTGTGGAGGAACAAGAACATTGCACCCTTTTGTTTTGTTATTTAAGATGTAAATTATATATTATATTCATTGTTCAACTTGATTTGGATGATAGGAATATCTTTGTTGGAGGTCTTGTAATGATTATGGACCCATGTAAATATACTCGTGTTTTCTATCAGCTGTATGCCATTATCTTTTAATGCTGTCATGTAAATTGTCACTTGATTCGTGTATTTCTAATGTTCACATATATTTCTAGACAACATGTTAAAAGTTTGTTAATTATCTTAAATTCTTTAAACGGTTTATCAATTTGGTGATTTCTAGTCAACAAATTTCAGATGCTTTACTGTTAGTTTACCATCTTCTTAGTGATCTAATCATTCTGTTGTTCCTTTTCACCTATTTGTTAATAAATACCAGGACATTCCTTGATGTTTCATCAGCTTCTGTTCACAACTGATTAATTATATTGGACCACCTTATCAGTGTGCAAAATTTCTAACATCTTTATTTTAAGTAGTTACTTGGTCACAAATGCAACTATAGGATTCTGAAGTGATTCATATAGCGCGATCTGTACTTTTGTAGCTGCACATGGAATTATCTAGATCTGGACATTATGGTTTTCTCTATAATTGACCTACCAGTTGAGATCTGTTTGTTGTTATTCTTTCTTCAATACCAGAAAGGCTACTCCAGTTACTATTTAGTGCCATTGATTCTTGAGGTATTCAATTTCTACTCAATTCTTAGTTGCCTGCACTATTGCATGTTGCTTGAGTCAAACCTTCTTTATACTGGTCGGCTAATTATGTGCATTCACTCAATCTATTTGTTCTTGTTATTATGATGCTATTTCTCTGACATATTTCTTTTGCTTGCTTACCTACTTATGCTCCTCTTAAAGTACTTATGTTGTCTCAGTCAAGCTTAGAGTTTGTTGCTTTGTCCTACAAGTAAGCATATACTACTGTGAAATTATCACGTCCTGAATCCAGCTCCTTGATCACCACGCGACATGGCTGCATACTTTCTGAGATAAGACTAAAAATATGCAAATCTTTAATTTTCATTATAACATCAAATTATCAATGAACAATAATGATCTCTATATGAAAAGATAATAAAACTTGTATAATTGTAAAATTCAGTCATCTGATTAGTAGCACTGAAGTTCTATTTATTTAATCTTTTCATTGGTGATTTTAACAATAGCCAAGTAAATGTGTTCTGTAGATGAATAAGGAAGGAAGAAGGGTTGTGAGCTTTATAATCTAATAAGAATTTTCTCACACTAACATCAAAATAATAATAATAAATAAGAAACTAACAATGGTTGTTATACATATAAGTTTCATGTCATAAGTTATCATGATTGTAAAATATGCATAACAAATATATCTTTTAGTGCAATAAATCATGTCAATCACTTATCTCAAACTATGGTATATTTGATCCAATAATATTTAGGTGTTCGGTATTGGACTACCACAATCATATTTTCGGTCCATGGCAGAGCATAAACATAGTGGCTAATTCTGTAGATTGCTGTAATCATATTTACAGTCTATGGTAGGGTATTAATACAGTAGTTAGTCTAGAAGATCACAAGTGCTCAACTCTGACTACTATAATCATATTTTCAATCTATGGTGGAGCACCAATAAAATGACTAATCCAGAGGATCATAAGTGTTTAATTCTAAACTATCACAATCATGTTTCAGTCCATGGTGGGATGTTAATACAGTAGCTAGTCATGTGGACTATCATAACCATATTTTTAGTCTGTAGTAAGACATCAATAATATGGCTAGCTTAGAGTACCATAATCCATCATTTAGTCATACAATTCAAATTTATGCTTGTCAAGGAATTATAATTCAATACCACCTTTTAACAAAATTCAATGTATATAAGTATCAAGTCCATATAAACTAAGATCAATAATATACAATACATAACTTCATATGTAGCGATATATATACTTAAGAAATAAGTATATAATATATAGGTATCAAAAACCACATAAAGAAATCATTGATGCATAAAATAGTTGTTATATAAATATGTAATCAATGTCTGAGAATTCTTATATCTACTGACCGATAAACTTTAGAACAATGTTTTCTAGTCCTCAACTAATATGTCCACTTAATGACATAATTTCAATATATCCTCGATAAATTATCAACATAAAAAAAAAATAATTATCATTAAATTTTATTTTAAAGCTCTAATATCTGAATTACTTTTAATCTCAAATTTTTCGATGCTATCTAATACATAAGTAATTAATAAATAAAGATTTAGAGATTTACTTTAATTTAAGAATTAGAGCATCAATCTTCTTATTCAACATCTTCTTATCCACTTGATTACATATCCGTAGAACCCGTTCAATAGTTATGAAATTTATAATCATTAGAATCGATTGTTGAGCAAATCCAAGATATAACAAAATAAGTGATAGTATCTCAATAACCTAAGTGGTTTAGATCTGGATGATTAATGGATCATTAAAAAAGTCAGGCCAGAGCAAAAAAAGTATGATAGGATCATCAAGAATGAAGTTCAAGGATGCCCGATACAGATCGGATGGAAGTCAATGGTTATAGACAGCGAGTCCATACCCTTCTTCTGGGATCAACTTGAGGCTACCATCAAGTCTTCTAAATCCATTTTTTTTTCTAGATTCGAGAAGAGAGAGAAAGGTAAAGATAAAAAAATAGAGACAGAGTAGAGAGAGAAAAGAATAGATTTCTTCCTCTCTTCCTCTTCTTTTTTCAAATAGAGGACCGTCCCCTTCTTCACTCTTTCCCTCTCAATATGGTGGTGGATAGACCAGATATTGGTGACCCATAGTAGCACAGTGCCTGACAACGGCAAGGCAGTGAGCCCGATGGCAATTATGGCCGGCGGTGGTTAGTGAGGAAAGGAAAGGCAAAGCAGGATGTCCTGTTTATCCAAATTGACGACTCACTGGATCAAATCCGCGTGCCGGTGAAAGCCCAAAGATCTAAAAAAGGAAGGAGAAGGTGGAGGTGATTATTAGGTGCAACGAGGTTGAGGCATGATTCTGGCAGTCTTTTTCATTGAAATCAAAGGAGAAACTTGAAGAAAAATCTTAGAAATAAGTGGTAATTTTAGAGAAATTGGTGATGGATTCAAAGGAGGGGAAGAGGCCTTCTTATAAAGGGGGTTTTTAGCCAAACCAATTACTCCAATCTCATTGGACCGGGAAGAAGAAAAAAAAAAAGAACTCCAATCGGAAGTCCGCTCCAATCGAAAATCTTTTCCTCCTTTCTACTCGTGTGCCAAGCATGTGCGTCCATGAATTGGACCTCTGGCTGGCTCACAGGCCAAATCCAGTTTATTGCAGCAACTTAACAAGATTGGGATCTAATTTTATGTTTGGAAGTAAATTTAGATATAACCATTTTTTTTACCTCACTAAGCCCTGGTTATTAAAATGGATTGTTCATTGCTAAAATATGGCAAGTTTTATCAGGACAATAAAAATGAATCCTCTAATAGAGCAAATACCCAAGCAGCCAGTATTAATTAAAATTATATTTAGTTGGAGCAAGGAACTAGCTGTGTTGGCTATAATTTCTTTCAAACTTGTTCTTGAATTAGCAAGAGTTTGAGTCTGAGCAGGTGCATTTGTTAGCCAAAATACTGCATGGTAAAGTTGCTCGTTGGGTGTAAGAGGACCCAAGGAATAAATGCTTTCGCGGGAGGAGATGTCAGGATGTTAATGGATCTTAATCACATGGACCTTGGGAAGGTTGACAAGAATGGCTTGTCTGTGATCTTTTTTGAGTGCTCTGATGATTGGCCTTCCATGGGAACTTCTGCTTGCCCATCATTGCGCTTTTGTGGAGAGCCATCAAACCAACCATGGTACTAGCTGAATATGCCAACAGAGCAAGCTTTATTGGCAGACAAACTAGATGCATGCATCCATTATTTCCGCCATCTGACAGACGCTGGGAAGAATATTTATATGGTTGGAAAGCAACTGGAACCTTTGGCATAATTGTCAGAGAAAAGCTGCATGAGTAATCCAATGTATGAGTTGAGCCATGCTATTTGGAGACTTTGACATGAAAGAATAACAAAAGGTAAAGATATGGTAGTTTATTTTAGGATCTTTCTGTCATGCATCATTATTAGTTTTATTTTTTACTTATTTATGTGGGCTTAGTTCTTTTTTTTCCTAATAAACTGTAGCCTTATGCAATACATGGAGAATTGGAGATTAGAATAGTAGTATTACTCTCAATTATAGCTAATGTTAGGGGATGCATGCTTTTGTGCATGAAAGGTTCTTACATTATATGGCGAGGGGATTGGTGTAACTGATAGGCATTGTTAAGATAGATTGTGGATAATTGAATATATAGTTGCAAGGCCAATATAGGTAGGTTCAGGGAACTTTTGTATGCAATAATGGCTGCTCTAAAGTATTTTCTTATTTATTCTTGGATCTCAAATCAGAACCTTATCTTACTTCTTACTTCAAAATTTTTATATTTTGAAAGTTGATTTTTTAGTAAATATTGATTGTTAAAATACTAAAATTTGAATTTATATAAAGAATTTTCCAGATTTTATTTTACCACTAGAAAGAAGTTTTAAATTTTACTTTATGATTTAAGAAATCCAAAATCATAACTGTCTTCTCCGTTCTTGGAACCGAAGAATAACATACTCTTAATGGTAGCTACCGCCAACTGTGCAAGGTGGATCTTTCTCCAATACCAAAAAGGCTACTTCCGTTCCTATTTAGTGCTACTGATTTTTTAGGTATTCAATTTCTACTCAATTCTTCATTTTTACTCAATTCAATTTACGGTTAATGGTTGAGGCAAACCTTGTTTATATTGGTAGGCTCATTATCCCTTCAACTCTAGTGCATTCTGTAATAATCTGACCCTTTAATTAGCATAAATAGAAAAAAATTCTACTCGAATCACAAAGCAAGGAAAGAAAAGGAAAAAAAGAAAAACCTCATGTGTGCAGTGTGTGCGAGGCAAAGAACGGAGGACTCCCCATGGGAGTGTTCCTCTTCTCCAACTCCGTTGGAGAAAGGTAGTGATCCACTACCAAAATAGGTGGAATTTGACCTATAAATTGAGATCCCCTCTTCCTCCTTGATTATCCACCGAGGTTCCTCCAAAACTCGTTGTTAATTTTAAGATTTTCTGTCGAGCTTTTCTTGAGTTCCGTCAGGAAGATCGTCGGATCTCTCACCATGGGCTTCACCGGATCGGGGTAAGGCCTTCTCCCTTTCCTGCTGTCACCGGATTTGGTCCAGTAAGCCGCCGGATTCGAGGTGGATAGAGCCTCCCTTTTCTCCGATTCTCTTTATTTCATGGATCTCCAGTGGCTGCCGCTGGGTTCATCTCCTAGTCGGTGCTATGCACCATTGTTGGCCACCGGCTTGGTTCCATGGCCATGGCCGAGTGAAGAGGGAAAGGAAAACAGGGGTTCAGTTGCCCTGTTTAAAGAAGAAGAAGAAGAAGAGAGAGAAAGAGCCTCTCTTCTCTCTCTTATTTATCTTTTTATTTATTTATTTGGGTTGAGAAAAAATAAATAAAATAAAAATTAAGAAAACCTATTGTGGACCTCCTACGAGTCATAGAGGGTTTATATTGAATAATTTCTATTTTATTATTTTAATATTACAATTGGTGCTATAAGGGAACAATCTTTCGGATAGGAGATCTTCGAGTAGGTTTTTTAGCACCTGATTCATAAATCGAAGTACAGATCAATATTAGGAGATTAATTTATCATTAATAGAGGTAAAAATTTTTATACACAAATATATATATATAT
>KE505570.1:61056-73062 GCA_000441515.1 Elaeis oleifera | reverse complement strand
ATATATATATATATATATGTTCTTCTGCATTGCATGATTTAATTTCTCGTGATCTGATTTTGATGGATATGTGATTGTCAATATGACTATTTTACTTTCTATATATTTTCATTGATGGCTTTTCGGATGGCTTGGATTGTGATACCGGCTATTGAGATTTTTAAAAGAAACAGTATGATATAGTATTTCTTGATATAATTGAGATTTAATAAATTGATGATCAAGAAAGAGATGTTTGAGCTAGTCACGTATATTAAACTGAGAATAGTCTCGTCATAGGTAGGAACATGGAACTGAGAATAGCTTGCCATGGGCAAGAAGATGGCACTGAGAATAGCCTGTTATGAGCAAGAATATAACACTGAGAATAGTCTGCTATGGACAGAAATATGACATCGAGAAAAGTCTGCCATGGATAGATATATGATATGAAAAATAGCCTACCATAGGCAGATACATAATACCAAGAATAGCCCCACCATAGGCAGATACGTGCTATACAATTATTTTGATTTGCTACTGCGAGTTGAAGTATGGTTATTCTGATTTGCCACCACGAGCTGGTAAGTTTGCTTATTATGGATTGCCACCATAGACTAAAGCATGGTTTATAGTTTACCAGTCACAAATTAGAATGCGAACATGGTTAATCTGAAACTCTAAGAGGGTATTTGGTAGTATGTAATTCTAACAAGATTACATGTAATTTTGCAATAGGTAATCAGATTACACTGTTTGTTTCGTTAATTTCACAAGTAATGCTGCATTACATGTAATGCAGCATTACCTCAAAAAGAGGTAATCTGATTGCTTAGAGGGAGGTGGCTATGTGATTATATGTAATCTTACAATCCTGCAATCTTGCAACAAAATAACTTCAAGATCAAAAGTATCCCCATCAAAATAAATCAAAATAAATTATGGATAGTCTCAGTTGGTGAAAATAGAAAAGAAAACATAATAGGTGATGTCACGAAAAATGGTTGGTCTCAAAATTAAATTGTCCCTTTAGAAATAGATAATAATCAATAAGCAAGGATGGGGGTACTTTGAAAAAATTAGCTTATATTCATGTAATCTAAATTGTATACCAAATAATGCAATATAGGATTTTCTGTAATTTTACAACAATATTACTGCACATAGCAAACAATGCAATACAGGATTTTCTATAATTTTATCAGATAATCATATTCCCTCTACAATCACATTACCATAGCAACATTACCTATGTAATGCACCAAATGCCACCTAAAGATAACTATTGATTGATCTGGATTAAATTAATGAGATATGAATGACAAAACATAAAACCACAATTAAGTAAAAGATGTTTTTACTTAATTACATAATTATGGTATATTATTTTTGAAAAAGATGGACATTTGATGATATATGATGTATGTTTTTATATATATCGATATTGAGTGATATTGGATATTTGACATGAAATTTTGTGGCTTATATTTTCTTTTGATACAGTTCATATATTATTTTTAGTCATATTATTATATTGGTATGAGTGTGTGGGGATTCTTACTGGGCTGTAAAGCTCACCACCTCTTTTTTTCTCTTTTCTTTTTTAGAATTGTAGGGTACTTGTACTTGGCTAAGGTTAGAGTCACGATTCAAAAGGATCGATTAGATAGAGCACCATCAGTGGCAGTTGAGTGATCGAGTTTTGAAAATTGTACAAGGTTTGATATTTGTAATTATGAAATATTTGTTATGAATTGAGATCAATAGTATTCACAGGATCTTGAGATTGTAATGAATTATAAGACCTTGCATATTCTTTAGGGTCTTACTTTAAGGAGTGTGCGGCTATCACGTATCCTACCCAAATGTCAGGTTCGAGACGTAATAGAGTGGTATCAGAGCTTAGATTTAAGGTCACTAGAAACTATGACATAAGTGATATCAAAACTTTCGGTTATAATTAATAGTGTGATAGAATGGTATCAAAACTTAAGGTTATGATCTCTAGAGACTATGAGTTAAAGGGTATTTGAGCATAAAATTATGATCACTAAAGATGTGATAGAATGATATCATAACATAAGACATTGAAATTTAGGGTTATGATTACTATGGATTATGATAGAGGTGGTTCATAGGGTTTAGATTTCGATAAATAATTTATATCTTAGTTATAATTTGAGGAATTGATAATTTATGATTTTATTGGTTCAAAATTATTTAGTAAATCTTAAAAATTTGATGGATTTAGATCAGAGTGTGCCATGAAAGTGTGGTGGTTTAAGTCATTTAAATTTGACTGAAAATATTAGCTTTTATTCGGAGGATGTTGTGATAGAGGATTGAAATTTTTTTTCGAGTGAAGAAAGCTACCTAGGAGCTCAGAGATAAGATAAGAATTTTGTATCCTCAAGATTTTGACTTTACAATATGCTAATTTTGAGGATGAAATTATTTTAAAGTGAAAAGAATGTAATAACACGACCCTTTAATTACCATAAATAAAAAATTCTACATGAATCACAAAGCAAGGAAAGGAAAAAAAAGCCTCATGTGTGCAGTGCATTTGAGGCAAAGAACGGAAGACTCCCATCAGGAGTCTTCCTCTTATCCGACGAAGGAGTCTTCTTCTTATCCGACTTTGTCGGAGAAAGAGAGTGATCCACTACCAAAATAGGTGGATTTGACCTATAAATTAAGATCGATGGGAGTCTTCCTCTTATCCGACGAAGGAGTCTTCCTCTTATCCGACTTCGTCGGAGAAAGAGAGTGATCCACTACCAAAATAGGAGGGATTTGACCTATAATTAAGATCCCCTCTTCCTCCTTCATTATCCACTGAGATTGCTCAAAAAAATCACCATCAATTTTAAGATTTTCCGTCGAGCTTTTCTTGAGTTCTTGTTAGAGAGATCGTTGGATCTCTCATTGTGTGCTTCGCCAGACCGAGGTAAGGCTTTCTCCCTCTTCCTCTTCTTTTCTAGTCCCGTTGTTATCGGATTTGGTCTAGTAAGCCACTGGATTCTAGGTGGATAGAGTCTCCCTTCTTTTCGATTTTCTCTTTATTTCGTGGATCTTCAGTGGCTGTGGCCACCATCGGGTTCATCTCCTTGCCGGCACTATACACCATCATTGGCCACTGGCCTGATTCCATGGCCATGGCCGGATGAAGAGGGGAAGGAAAGCAGGGTTCGATTGCCCTGTTAAAGAAGAAGAAGAAGAGAGAGAGAGCCTCTCTTCCCTCTCTTATTTATCTATTTATTTATTTACTTGGGTTGAGAAAAAATAAATAAAATAAAATTAAGGAGACCTAGAGTGGACCCCTAGCAAGTCATAGAGGATTTATATTAAATAATTTTATTTATTATTTAATATTGAGATTGGTACTATAGGAGAATAATCTTTCAGACAGAAGATCATCAAGTAGGTTTCTTAGCACCTGATTCATAAATCGGAGTACAGATCGATATTAGGAGATTAATTTATCATTAATAGAGGTAAGAATTCTTGTACACAAATACCTGTATATATGTTTACATCTGTATTGCATGATTTTGATTTCTCATGATCTGATTTTGGTAGATATGTGATTGTCGATATGACTACTTTTACTTTCTACATATTTTATTGATGGTTTTTCAGATGGTTTGGATTGTGATACCGGCTATTGAGATTTTTGAAAAGAACATAGTATGATATAGTACTTTTTGGTATAATTGAGATTTAATAAATTGATGATTAAGAAAGAGATGTTTGAGCTAGCCACGTTAAACTGAAAATAGTCTCGTCATAGACAAGAACATGACATTGAGAATAGCCCACATGGGCAGGAACATGGCACTTAGAATTATCTATCATGGGCAGGAATATAACATCGAGATTAGCCCGCTATGGGCAGATACATGATACCAAGAATATCCTACCATGGGTAGATACATGGTACCAAGAATAGCCCCGCCATTTGTAGATATGTGGTATATGAGTTTGCCATCGTGGACTGAAGTGTGGATATTCTTGGTTGCCATCACGGACTGAAGCGTGTTTATTCTGATTTGTCACTACGGGTTGAAGTACAGTTATTCTGGTTATGCCACCACAGGCTAATAAGTGTGGTTATTATGTATTACCACCACGGGCTGAAGCGTGGTTTATGGTTTGCCAGTCATGGGTTGGAACATGATCTTAGTTAGTCTAAAATTCTAAAGACAACTATTAATTGATTCAGATTAAATTAATGTGACATGCATGGTAAGACATGAAATTATAATTAACTAAATGAAATTTTGCTTAATTACATATGTACAGTATATTACTTTAAAAAGATGAATATTCGATGATATATGATGTATATTTTTATATATATTAATATTGAGTTATATTGGATACTTGATATAAAATTTTATGGCTAATATTTTTTTTGATGCTATTCATATGTTATTTTCAATCATATTATTATATTAGTATGAGTGTGTGGAGATTCTTACTAGGCTGTAAAGCTCACTATCCCTCTTTTCCTCTTTTCTTTTCAGAGTTGTTGGGTATTTGTACTTGGCTATGGTTGGAATCATGATTGGAAAGGATTGATTAGATAGAGCACTATTAGTGGCAGTTGGAGTTTTGAAAATTGTACAAGGTTTGATATTTGTAGTGAATTGAGATCAATAGTATTCATGGGATTTTGAGATTGTAATGAATTATAAGGCTTGCATATTCTTTAGGATCTTATCTTAAGAAAAGTGCGGCCATCACGTATCGAATCTGGATGCTGGGTTCGGGGTGTGATACATTCACTCAATATATTTGTTCTTGTTATAATGATTCTATTACTCTAACATATCTACCTTGCTTATGCTCCTCTTAAAGTTCTCATGCAATTAATTAGAGACCCTAAGCCTATGCATCGAATGGTAGAATAAGATTAAATTGGAATAAGATTAGTCTTAGAATATCAATTACTAATTAATAGTTCTTAAGAAGTAAAATCATGATATTCTGTTGGAAGAATTAGAAGAAAAGTGTGGAGGGTTAGTCAATTAAACTACTACCTTAAGGGCAGGCACCGTTGTGAAGTCAAAAAACATGTTTAAAATTGTATTCCTCTTACCAAATCATGTCCAATGCTTTAAAAAATTATCATTTAAAAAAATAATTTTTGCTATATTTATAATATAAATTATATACACATACAGTGTTTAGGCACCAACTAAACTCAACTATGTCTCCACTAAAGCCGGAGTGGAATCTAGAAGGGATCATCGGGGATTGCTAATTTCTCTGCATCGCTTGGTGCTTAACTTCAGAGAGTGTTTAGTTAGAGGGGTTTCATTTCAATTATGATTTTAAAACAAATAAAATTTACCTACTCCTCCATAAACCCAATCCAATTCTCTTCTAAGGATTCAAATTTTTATTTAATTTCGACCACAGACCAAATACTTTGAAGGATATGACTGCTCTAATCGATTCCGACTCTGGTTGCCAACCAAAAACTCCTTGGAAAGTTCATCCGGAGTGATATAGAATTATATTTTTCACTTGAATGTTCTGCATGTTATTGGAATCGAAGTGAAAGTAATCATAACGTCATGGAAAATGAACTAGTGGAATCGAACGCTAGTTTGGAAGGTTAGAAACACTTGATTTTTTACTTAATGCTGGTTGCATTAATTTAATGCTTCAAAAGATAGTGGATGCCACTAGCTATTTATCTCTTGCATACTTTAGATCAGACCAAAGTGCGTACCATACCAAATAAAATAAGGTAGAGATAACATCTTACTGCTATACCTGTGGGAAATATTGATACTTAGTAGCTCTAGCCTTTCCAAAAGGGAAGTTCCTGGTTCAAATCCATTTTCAAACGTCCCTCTCAAAAAAGTAAATAAATAAAAACAGGAAGAAGAAGAAGAAAAGAAAAAAAATACCTATTAGAAAAATCTATCTTCAAAACTGGCAACCTCTTTTTTTCCCCCCTGTTATCTTTGTAGTGATCTTGGAGGAAAGCCGGTGGATAAAATCTTCATAACAAGGATTTATATTTTTAAATTCTAGAATCAGATCTGTTGTCAGCATCATATAATATCATATCAGCTGCAGTGTTGATCGAATTGGGGACCTTACTTTAGCGACACATCCTTGCGGGTGTTCTTACTCTCTATGCATCACGGATAGCAGCAAACGATTTACCTACGGTGTGGACAAGTTTTGTTATTTAAAAAAATGACCTATGTTTTAAGAAGTCGGGATAGACCACATCTTCCTCTCTAGATAGGCTTTATGAACAGGCTTACATCCATCCATATATATATATATGGCTAGAAGTTGTTAGGTAATAATACTGTCAACATCCAATGGTCGAGTGAAGCACTGCATGGACATATGAACATGATGACAATTGCAAATCATAGCAAAAAGCGCTTTGAAATTAGAACCAATATTTACAGAAGTGTACTTCCAAATGGTATTCTGCTGCTTCATCGCTTACGTTTGTTGTAATTATTTAACCTTTTTGTTTCTTTCTTTCTAACTTCCTCAATCTTTAAGGTGGACCTAACCATAGGCAGGTGCTCTCCATCTTAAGCATGTGTTTGGTCATAATACTTTTTCCCAACAAGAGTTTGTGCTACTGATTCACTTAATGCATTGTCACATTAAAGTTCTCTTGCTGCGAATGACAAATTTGTTGAATCACGTTAACATGCCTGACTGTCTTATTCACAAGGACATGAATTATCTAAGGATGAGAGTTAAAAAGGAAGTATGAGAGAGAAGAAAAAGTTCCAACAAAACAACAGGAAGCTGAATTTCTGGTAACTGGTGTTGATGGTTAAGAGCAGATACTGGATTTGCCACTTGCACCATCCCTTTGTGAAATCAATAATGTTATTAGCATAATTTTAGGTGATCAAATGATTTTTGGGATCACATATTTTAAGGGAGATTATATAATTTTAGAGATCACATAGCAATCCATATCAGCCCATGATATTTTTCTTTATTAGCATGATCTTGTATCAACCTATATTATTTTTCTTGTATGAAGTTTGTACACTAGTATATATAACCCCTGACACAAATATAAAGCTCTTTTTCTCTCTCTTGCTTTCTCTCTTATTTCTGTTTCTTTTGTAGATATTTTAATATGGTATTAGAGCCTTCCTTTTCAAAGATATTGGTATGATTTTAGATGATCACATGATTTTAGAAAGATCATATGGTATTAGATGATTATATGATTTTAGGAATTACATAACAATGCATATCAGCCATAAATATTTCTTTGTTAACATTTTATGTCAACCTATATTATTTTCTTGTATAGAGTCTAAATACTAATATACATAATCCCTGAGATGTAGTGAATGTTATTGAAATAGAGATATAAAGCCCTTTTTCTCTCTCTTTCCTTCTTTCTTATTTTTTTAATAATATTTTAATATACCATCAGAGCCACCAATTATCTAATATGCCACTACCATCTCTTCTACCTCTATTGTGGCTATTGTTACTATATCTAAAAGCCTTGAAGATCTTCATTGTTGATCTATCAATCTCCATTTTTCTACAAATCCTCTATCTTTTGATAATTAATACTCCAAGCACTATAAGAATATTCATTATTAGCGATAGCTTATTAGTCATTGCTATGATACGGACGATGCTTAAAAATTTTAATTATTATTTTTTTTCATGAAAACATGCAGGTGACGACCGTTATGCTCATTAGCAATGGAATAAGTCGCTATCCCTAATAATTATTGGAGCCCTAAAATTTTTTCCTTCTTCCTAATCGATCATTTTCCCTGCCTCTCCCCTTCTTCCCCACTTGCTTGTTCCCCACCGCATTGCCAGAAACCCCACCCGATTCCCCATCTTTGCATCGTTGTCCCCACACCGTCGGATCCCCCATCCCCATGCTACCATCCCTACACTGTTGGAACCCTCATTGATATGCCATCGTCCCCACACCGTCGATTGCCCTGCACTGTCGGAACCCCCATCCCCTAGCACTGTCAGAATCCTCGTGCCCTCGCCGTTCCCTTTTCTTCTCTATCGGTAAGAGTGACTAGTAGCGATGGTGGCGGTGATGGCGATAGAGCCATCACCACACGCTATTATTGATAATTAAGCTACATTACTTAAATTTAATTAATTAGTAATTGAAGGAGAGGGGTGTAAATTTTTTTGATTAAACCATCTAAACCATCCAATCCGATCCAAATCGAACCAATATGGTGGTTTGGTAGTTTAACTGGTTTGACTCGATTGAATAAATAAAAAATTGATATTTCGATTTAATTATTGATTTATTGATTTATGTGATCTACTGAAACCGAACTGAACTGACAAATCGAATATAAATTGCTATCATTTTATATATTTATATATACACCGATGTTACATGCTTCATATATTTATATATACACTTATGCTACATATATATTCAAAGTTGGGCCATGTACTTTATATGAATGAAGAATCTCAAATGTTGATTTGGCCCTATTTCGTTCGACCAATCTACTTAAATCGAAAAATCATTTAAATTGTTCACATACTTGGAAAAGTTGTATGAATAAATTGAATCGATACAAAACTACACAAAAAAAATCAATTATGTTTAGTCAAATATTTGATTTTAGAAATCTCTTAAACTGAAATGTCAGTTCCGTTTGAAAAAATCACTTAAAATCGAATTGACTGAACTGTTTTCAGTCCTAAGATTATGTGGACTTAAGAAAAATAATTATTTATTTTTTAATTAATTGATAATTAATAAGACCTTCTATACCTATTAGTTGATGAAAAAATACATTTATTATACAAGCCATTTGAAATAATTAG
The DNA here is from genome assembly GCA_000441515.1 of Elaeis oleifera. NCBI lineage: Eukaryota > Viridiplantae > Streptophyta > Magnoliopsida > Arecales > Arecaceae > Elaeis > Elaeis oleifera. Next base: position 64,242 of record KE505570.1, on the reverse strand, counting down.
ATAATCATTTAGCAATTGTCTTGCATTTTTATATGCAGAATCTTTAGGTAGTATGCCATAGACCGTAATTGGATGGACTGTCGAGTAGTCGAAGAATGATTTCTACAGAATATAGAGAGGGTGTAGAGTACTTCTGTGATTATACTTTTGAAAATGCAGCACTCTTACATCAAGGATAGGCTCATTGCCCTTGTAAGAGATGTGGTAATAGAGAAATACTTGATAGAGATATAATGACCGTCTATTTATATAGGAGTAGATTTATGTCCAACTACAAGTATTGGTACTTACATAGAGAGACGTAGGAGATAGTTGCAAGGGTTAGAAGTGAGTAGGATAGGGATACAGATAGAATGATAGATATGGTTATGAATGTAGCTAGTCTTGAATTTAACTAAAATGTGGAGGATGATCCAAAAGCTGGCTGCAATGATTTCTATCATATATTGAGAGATGCTAATGAACCACTATGCTTAGGATGTGAAATACACATTGTATTATCAGTTGTATCAGAGTTGTTGAATTTGAAGGTCGAGTTTAAGATGACGATCAATTATTATGATAGGATGGTAGCAATCGTAAAGAAAATGCTATCAAAGAATGAGAAGCTTGTTGAGAGTTTCTATGTTCAAAAAAATGGTGAAAGAATTAGGCATGAGATATGAAAACATAGATGCATGCCATAATGATTGTATGCTTTTCTATAAGAAGGATCAACTGAAGAGCTCATATGACGTATACGGTGAAAGTCAATTTAAGCTGAGGCAAGAAGGTAGGAATCAGAAGAATATATCATGCAAGGTTCTTTTATACCTTCCCTCACACCTAGACTTCGGAGGCTTTACTTATCTAAAAATACTGTCGGACAGATAAGATGCTATAAAAAAGAGATTCGCAAGCACTCAGATATGATGAGTCATTCGTCGGACAATGGGGCATGAAAGAAATTTGATGCTTGCCACCCTTTATTTGCTCAAAAATCACATAATATTCGATTGGATCTATTTACCGATGGGTTTACACTGTTTAGTTATGCAAGAGCCCTTTATTCATATTGGTCAGTCTTTATTGCTTCATACAATCTGCCATCTAGAATGTATATGAAAGAACATAATATCTTTCTTACATTAGTTATTTTTGAATCATGACACCCTAGTAGAATATATATCTAAGATCTTTATTGATGAGTTGAAATTCTTATGATCTGATGGAAACATACTTTTGATGCATCGAAGAAGTAAATTTTATAATGAAGACTGCATTGATGTGGACCATTAGTGATTTTTTTACTTATGGGATGCTGTCAGGATAGAGTACTCATGAGAAGCTAGAATATCCCTATTGCATGAAAAATATAAAATTATTTCAACTTGAGCATGGTCGTAAGCCCTACTAGTTCGATTGTCAGCATCAATTTCTTCCCGAGCATCAGCTTTTTCAAAAGCAGCAGGATAGTTTCAGGAGGAATAAGATAGAGAAGGATCATATATCCCTGCGACTCAATGGTATGGAAGTGTTTCAAAGGGTATCCCACTGGACGAAGTCTAATTTGGCATACTATTTGACAAGCAGAAACCTCAAGGGTTTGGTAGAACTCATAACTGGGTGAAGCGCAGCATCTTTTGGGAATTGTCACACTGATCCACCAATTTGATCCATTATAATCTTAACGTTATGTATATTAAGAAGAATATATTCAATAATATTTTTTATACTATTATGGATGTCAAGGACAAGATGAAAGACAACCCCAAGGTCCGAGCAGATATGAAGAATATATATAAGTATCCTCTATTAGAGCTGGTTGAGGTGTCATTCAGAAAATTTCTGAAGCCGAAAGCATCTTATACCTTAACGAAGGAGTAGTTGAAGGATATATATGAATGGTATAAAATCTTAAATTCTCAGATGGTTATATAAGTAATCTAGTTTGATGTGTCAATGTCTAAAATTATAGATTCTATGGGCTAAAGAGCCATGATTGCCATATCTTCATGTAACAATTATTTTCATTGGCTTGGCGTGATCTCTTTTCCAACCCCATAAGGAGTTTTTGTTGGGATGCGCAGGGGTTTCATGCATGCATTTCAAAAATTTTACAGTGGAAGAACATTAGATTAAACTATTTAATTTATAAATGCATGTATAAGATTTGATCTTAAAACTCTGACAAATAGATCTATGATATAAATTTATATGCATAAAAATCTGAATTTAAAATAATAAGCATGTGAACCAAAAATCAGCATTCAACAATAGATCTAATCTACTACTATTAGGGTTTCGAACCCAATACTTGAGTATGGATAGTTGAACTCTATGATCGAAAATATGGATCTAGAAGTTCTCTTTGATCGCTTGTAGCTGCACAAGCATCCGGCCTCTACAGATATTCCACACGAAGTCCTCAGATCGATCAGCCCTCCGCGGGAGTGCTAGCTCACACAGTCGACTTCTGATGGCGGATCTGATTTGATCTCTTTCTTTGATCACCTCAAATCTTTCTAATGTCGAAGTTAAATCAGAGAAAGATGCTGGATAGTGAAAGAAAATCAGATGAAGGCTCTCTTCTCTTTTGATTTTTTCTTCACCCAAAAATCTTAGAATAGTTCTAGGTCTCTCACCCGAGAGGAGATCGATCTCCTCCTTTGCACACGCCAAGATGGTATGAACCCACCCCAAGTCTCACATCCCAAAAGGGATACTTAGCCCCTTTTTCCCTTTGGTATCTCACGATAAAAATCAGAGAGTGTTGGCACACAAAAATCAAGCATTTTTATGGTTGTCTGCATCATCATATTAGATAGGATAAAGCCAGAGTTTGTTGTAATTCAAACTATTTTAAATTTTAATTTAATACTCTAACTTTTTATCACCCTTATCTAACCTAAAGAGGGACCTACCAGAGAATTTTGGGCATAGAAACATATGGGACCTTTTCCTTTTATCGTACAAATCAGGATTCTTCACAAGGTGCCGACGTGTGGGAGGATAAGGATAAAGTTTTAGGTTAAATTCAAACCTTTTGAATCCAATTTAAAACAACCTAATCCAATTCAAAGAGGATGACAAAAAGGATGTTAGCTTTTGATTTTTTAATGCACAAACTGATTTTGTGTGATGAGAAAAAGCATGAGTCTTTCTGGGTGGCGCAAGAGAGAGAGTTCTATTCATTTGGGACTTTAG
>KE505570.1:2488-30057 GCA_000441515.1 Elaeis oleifera | reverse complement strand
GATACGTTCTTCTCTAAGCGCAAAACTCTATCTCAAAACTCTGCTAAAATTTTCATTCGAGTACTCCATTCCTGTTGAGGCAGAGTACTGACTTGGGCATCGGAGGGTCTTGCCGGAGCAACCCCAACTCTGATTTAGACTTCTTTTGCAGGTTCCGACGGCGACCGCGACTCCCTCGACTCCAGCTTCTCCGGCGCCAGCAGAATTTTGCACCAACAGGCCTCAAGCAGGAGGAAGGGGATACTTAGGGTGTCAAAGTTCAATCTAACCATCCGATGAACATATCGAAGATGTCTATAGCTCAATATCATCGAATAAAATATGTAAAAATAATCCGTTCGAAAATCGAAGGAGTATATCAAAATATACCCCTCCATAAATGTTTAGGCTTAAAGCGGGGAGACATTACTTATTTTAGTTCTACAGTTTCAATTAATTTAGTTCTAAAATTATTAATAATATTTTATTTTTTTATTACAGGATGCTGGGATATCCAGCTCTCATCTACCTACTACTGCAAAGGATGTACAGGAGGAGGAGGATCTTTGTTGATTATTTTAGTTTGATGTAATGTATTTAATTTGATATTTGAATAATATTATCTTGTACAATTAGATAATTTATATCTTTTATATAATATTAGTTTTTATTATGATGGTGATAGTTAATTATTAATTGTTATAGTATCTGTAAATATATAATTGGCTGTTAATTTAATTATAATAGATTTTAATAAATATAATTACTAAATTTATTAAAATTAATTATTAGAGACGGCTAATCTGTCGCTAAAACATCAAAGCATAGGTAAGTGACACATGTCCAATGACTATTCGCGATGGCTAAAATTTATTAGCAATGGAGTACAATAGTCGCTAAATATTGAAACCACAGACAATTGACGTGTGTCCCTTATTAGTAGCGTCGACGAACAATCCACTAGTGATGAGTTTCTATTGCTAATAAATTTTTAATTTTTTAATTTAAATTAGAAAACAATCGAAATGAGATTATAAGTGATGAACTTGCCGTAGCTAATGACCATCCCTAATATGCATATTAGCGATGCTGGTTTCTGCCGTCACTAATAATAGTCTTTAGCATCTAATTTCTTTTCGATTGTTTATTGGCGATGGTCTTCTATCGCTAATACTATTAGCGAAGACTTTTTGATTTTTAGCGATGGCATTTAGCCATTGCTAATAATCAATATTCTTGTAGTGAAGATCTTTATTTTCTGATTAATCTGTAGTTTCTCTCCATTGCTTTTCTCCTTACTTTCAGATCTTCCATCGTCACTCATCATCGCTTAGCCTCCTTTCTTCACTTCGGCTACACTTGCTACTTTCGGCTCCTTCACGATCCAGTTCAAAGTCCCTTGCTCCTCTTCTATGGTGCCTCCTCTACGAAATCATCAACCTTTGGCCACCTTCTCTCCAAACATTGGCCCTCGTCGCAACATCAACCTTCAATTTGTCTTCTCATTGCCACAACACATAAGGCAGCAACAATAATCAATATGTTACTTTGTCATATCAACATAAATAAAATACAAAATCCTACTACATAATTGTCTGTCCAACTGCAAAGCATGCCACATTAGTTATTTTGCCATATCATCGTAATGTGAGTTCCATGTCAACCACTAATAAGATACAACAATCTACATCATCAAATATGTTAGTCAACTATATCAATTTGCGACATTATTAGACACATCAATTAACCATATTGATAGATGTGTTAGTTTGTCATGTCAGCCAGACACCTCGACTAATACACTAGTGTGCCATATTAGTCAGTCATGTTAGTTAGCTACATCAGTATTGTCTAATATATTAGTTTGTTGTATCAGCTTCCTGACCTGCAACATCAATTTCTGAGTTGTTATGTTAGCTCCTGCTTTGCTATATTAGATTTTGTATTATCACATTAGCTTGACACATTAGTCTACCATATTGGGTTCTGAGCTGCTAAGTCAACTCTTGATACACCTCATCAGTCTTTAAGCTGCTATATTTGCTCTTATTCTGCTATATCAAATTCTATTTGTCACATCAGCTTGATACATTAGTCTACCATATTGGATTTTAAGCTACTAAGTCAGCTCTTGATCTACCACATCAGTTTCTACTGTTACATTAGCTTGACACATTCTTCCATATTTCTTTGGAGTTGTTACATCAACTTTTGATATATTACATTAGCTTTTAAGCTTCTATGATAGCTCCTAATCTACCACATCAGTCTCTGTACTGCTATGTTAGCTCCTGATCTATCACTTTAGTCTTTGAGCTACTACATCAGCTCCTAATCTACCACTACGTCAACTTTTGAGCTGCTATGTCAACTCCTAGTCTCTCACGCCAGCTTATGACGATCTGCCACATAAGCTTTTGGATACATTTGTAATCTAGTTACAAATTCGGGATGTTAACATAATTCAGGTGATCATATGATTTTAGGTATCACATAACTTTATGGAAATCACATGATTTTAAGGACCACATGACACCATATCAACCTATCATATTTTCTTTGTTAGTGTGATCTTGTATCAACTTATTATTTTCTTATATGGAGTCTATATTCTAGTATATATAGCCCCAGATGTACCTAATATTATTGAAACAGGAATATAAATTTTTTTTTCTCTACTTCTTTCTTTCTTATTTTCCTCTTCTTCTGCAGATATTCAACGACCAGTAATCCACTTGGATATAGTTTTTTGTTCTTATTCCTATGGAATAAACCATGACAAATTATTAGTGTCCAGCAGCGTGGTGGTTGAAAGCCGCTAATCCTACTTACCAGTTGGACCAATTAAACACCATTTTCATTTCAAGGAAGCGAACCTCATGAATCGTGAAATTCAAATTTAATGTTGATACAGGCATGCTTCGATGGTTTCATATTTATAACTTGTTTTCCGGACTCAAGAGTTAACCACACGCTGGTGAGCCGGCAGGGGTAGCGTGGGTGGCTTCTCTTCACTCCCCTCAGCTGGCTGTTTCGGTTAGAACGTCGACAGTTATCCAAGATTAGAGACGGATAAAACTTGGAGCTCTAAATGCTAAAGACCTGCAACAACAAATGTTAGAGAAGCAAAGCACAGTATCATAGATTTTAGCAAACAAATAAAATGCATAGAAGACTGAACAACTGAATTCCCTATTTTATTCAATTGGAAAACTCCTTAAATACACTCAAAAGCAAAAGAAACTCCACTATTCAAGCACCTTTAATAGCACTAAATTGTGATGACCATACCTTATAAAATTAAGCCACAAAACCCTAAATCAAGGACATTTAGTTGCAACCACTTGACTCACCAAAAGACCTTCAACTAACTTTAGCTACATGGGACACACAAGCAACTATAAGATAAATTTAACCCACAATTGATTTCTGCATTAATCTTTAACAGAATATATATATATATATATGAACAGCTATTGGAGATTTTTGGAAACCACATTCCCAGAGCATGGCTAATCAATGACCTATAGTTATAAAATTAACCATAACTAGTTATTCTCTTGCAACACACAAATGATATCGAAATTTGTATTAATTTCTTCGCATTGCATAAAGGCTAAAGGTAATTTTGACAATCATCCGGTCTCACCAAATCTATGGGCAACCAAACTGCTTCAGCGCCTGGTTTTCTAGTCTTTCTCTCTCTCTCCAAGGAGGAGCTTTCAGGTGTCCCATTCATACATCATAATGTGCAGGTAAGAGTGGCCCAAAGGTCCCAAAAGAGAAGGACCAAGAGAGATAAGACAACTACAGAGAAAACAGAACAATGCATGCAGACCCATTTGCAATCTAGGCTTCAACTGTACTCAATAAAAAGAGCATAAAGAAAGGTGTTCCCAAAGATAAAATAAGGGCCTCCCATAGACCAAAGTAGACAGAAAGCGACTGATCCCATCCTTCATCCTGCACTGTATAAATGAACCAATGGTCTATTGCTAGTGGTTTTCCCTTGGAGAAACCACCGGCACTCTGGCCGTAGGACCACACTCTCTTTCAACCTCCTTTGCCACTTGAAGCCCTATGCAGCATATATAGTAAACCGTAACCTGGTTAAGTCCCCCATTAACCAACATTCTACTAGGTAGTATATCCAACATTGTCTTTGCTCTTCCCAAATCATTCTGGAAAGATGAGGCTTGGTAACAAGGCATGCATAGCTGTGGCTCTGGGGGCCGCTCTTGAACTCAAAGATGAAGTGGCCATGCCAAACTTCTCAGCCTTCAAGAGGAGTTTGTTGTCCACAGCACAAGTAGGACTCCTCCCAAATATTGACAGCAGCCCAAACGAGGAACGTGTGCCTAACAAGATGAAGGCCATGGCTGCCGAGGAGTCATTGAGGATGGTTTTTATTGAGTTGCTGGGGACCTAACTGAGGTGCTCAAGTATTCCAAGTTCATCTGAAACCATCTCCACGTGATCCATGTTATGAACTTCTGGTTGTTTTCGCACTGAGATGAGCTGGGATGCCTTGGAGTGCGAAAGTAGTGCAAAGAAGCTTGTGATGCTTTGCAATATGGGAGGTTTAAGTGATGAAATTTCTTCTTGGGATGGGAAGGATATGCGCAAGTGAACGATCGGAGTTTTGTTCATGGACTCGATTTGTACATGTAACATATATCTCTATAACGTGAATTAGGTGAATGAAATGTACAGGGATGGTAGTTTGGAATTGAATGAACGAGTGCATTCCATAACTTGTTAAGTTCCAAGTATATTATTTGTGGCATGATCTTCATGTGCTCTTTAGATTTTTACAATCTATTTAATGATGGAATCTTCTTAAACAATGGCTATGAGGGCGGTCTTACATAAATATTGTCCTGGATTTTCAAGAAAAATGTGTTTGTCATAAAAAACGATGTTAGCAAAGTGTTCTCGGTTAGGGTTTGTATGAGGTCTCACCGTAAGATGCATGATTTTGCCGTTGACTAATTTCTTGGCAAAGAAGCTAGTCGGTGATTTAGGAGGCAGATGATAGGAATCATTAGCCATCTATTGTTGGAGAAGAAATACTTTGCATAACCATGCTTTACAGCTAAAATATGAGAGTAGAATTAACTAAAAGCAGGTGATTATGATTGCGAGAGGGTGGAGATATTTAGTGGGTGATGATGGTTAGGTGTGGCTTTTGCAAGCTTGGTGCAGGACGCTCATAGTTTAGTTAAAGCGAACTAGGAAAAAGGCAAGAGGCTGGAAGGGGTAGAGAGAGATAATGGAATAGGGATGAAAGTGGTTCGGACAATATTCATCCAAATTTATTTCCGTATTCGGATCTATCTGAAAATAAATAAAAATTTGAGTATTCTACTAATGTCTGTATTTATATCCATATTCGTCAAGAAAAAATGGATATAAATATGAATAGATAACTATCTGATTCGTATCCAAATATCCGATTTTATTAGTAATATTATTTATTTAATATAAATTTATAAATTTTAAGAGAAATATATAACCAGATTATCATGCTATTTATTTGATTTACCATCCATTTCATAATATCTTTGATTCTATTGTCATAAAATTTAACGATTCGACTTATATCCATATTTATATCGATACTCCTGTATCTGATTTGTATCGTATCCATTTAAAAATTTATGAATATGAATTTTTGCATCCAAGTGATATTTGTATTTGTATCTGTATTTGCCAAACAAATAAATATGGATACAAATATATGGTATCCGATCCGATTTCAATCTTAAACATTGATCCCTTATTCTGTTCTATTTTATATAATCTTAGATTTTTTTCAAATCAATTATTTTCTCATAATTAAATAATATATATATGATAATTTAAAATTGTGAGAATTACAAAAAAGAATCCCTCCCAACAAATACATACTCCAATTGATCAAAGTAAAATCTCTTAACTAACATATTTTGCTTTTGAGCTTGTATACAACATATTTTGTAGATTTTAGTCGCATGCTTATTCACTTTTTTATAATATATAGGTATATGTATGCATTGCTATGTCTCTATATATATCTATTTATGTAAACATTTTTTTTTGTGTGTGCATAGTTCTTTATAATGAAAGTCCATATCTTTAATCACAATGTATGATATTTAAAATAACTAAAAGTCAAAAATCATTTGTTTTAGAGGTCTATAGCCTATATAATATGTAAATCCAAATTATTGATCTTTTTCGTGGTGAAAAAGTTAGTGATTTTGATCTAAATATTTTAAATTACGCTTTTACGCTTTGATCCTATGACTTAATCCTAGTTCTACTTATACCTAATTTAGTTTAAAACTTTTATACAAATCCCTCAAGTTACTTGGTTGAACTAATGTCATCTTTCCGTCCATTTTTGTTAATTTAGCCTACAAGAATGGTATTGTATACTTAGAAACGAGATATTCTATGATGCAAAATTTGTACCACAAAGTGCGGTAGTATCATGGATAGCCGCCACATCATCTATTTCGAAGATGGACGGCTCTTCTTTATCACATGATGTACCATGTGTCATGCTAATGGTGCTTCATCTTATTTCAAATAAATGAGAGGCGTCTGTCTCCCACTTGGATGATGGGCGGCTATCCATAATAGTATCGTACTATGCAGTGTAAAAATTCCAACATAGAGGGTTCAAACTCATGTATCTATCATATGATATTCTTAAACCTTTTAAGACCAAAAGTACCCTTGATACGATGGAACTTAAAGTAATCAAAATAGATTAGAAGAAGAACTCTCATTAATCATGTAAAGTACATGCTAGCCTTTCCAACCATGTCTTCCACCTTGTTCATTCTTGCTACTGCCTCCTCCGCTGCCATCAACTTCTTCTAGCCACCTTCGTCCTCCCCCAATATCCTCCTCCCATTTGAACTAGCTATCTCCTTAATCAAGCGGTGTTGAACTGTCCATCTCCTCCTTGAGATCCATGCCACCATCTCTATACTAGTCTACCACCATCCCATGTTCAACTTTAAGCTCTAGCACTCCTACTCCCTCGACCTCCTTTTCACCCTCCTTTGCCTCACCCTCGACCCCAACGTGTTCCTTTAGACATTAGTTCCATACTAACCTAGTGACATTATGCCGTATGCCACCAGCATGATATCAGGTATTTCTCATATATATGTAAATATCAGCTCTTATCTTAACCAAAGAGAACAGCAACATTGAGTTGGAGTCTAATGGCAACCTTATGAGGATCCACAATATCTGAATGATTAGCCAAAATGATATAGATGTTCAGCATAACAAAGATATATGATCCACTGATTACATCTAGTAAGCGAGTTCCAAAAAAAAATTTGAACTGTGTTTAAACTAGCCACAAATGCAATGTCTGAATCACCCTTGCCTTTTGCATCCGAGTAGATCAAAAAACAACCATCGATGAGGATTTTGGGAACTAGTTAATCAGATTAGGAATCAGCAACACAAAATGGAAGAATCTACATAATGCGATAAAAATAATCTCTAGATGGTGAATTCCGTCTGACATTGGCTCCCTCATCTGAGGATAAAGTGCAATGAAAATGATAATATTAGCACCCAGCATAATTAGATAATGTTGGAAACCAAGAAGAATAGCCTCTACAACATCAGAAACAACAAAGAATACCAAGTTCAAATCAGTATTCTCCCATCAAATCAATTATGTCAGTGATAAAAATTAAAAAAACAATTTAGGAGTGTGTTCTCAAAAGAACTTTTTTAAAAAATGGCACATTAATCGGTGAAAGTTTTGTGGATGTGTCTAGAGAATGACTCTCCAGTCATTTTCCCACTCATCCTCATCTGCCTTCACACCATTCTGCCCCTTCCCATGCATCCCAACCATCCTATTTCTCAAATTCCCACGTCATGCAATAGAAGGTAGGTAGATGAAGGTGGTCCATTTCCAAAACCGAGGTTAGATGAGACAAGTCAATAGATCACACTATACTCCACATTGACTACTTGGGGAAAGGAAGCATTATGGCCAACATCATCCAGAGCAAATCCATCACCAATAAGAGTAGGCTCTAAACAGCCATATTTACAAAATATCGGAGTCTCCGCCAAGTCTGAGGAGGATGCATGTGGAGGTTGCCACCCATACTAACTGTATCTCACCCAGCAGTCGGTGCATCGACCTCCCGCCCATAAAGCATGTGCTAAGGATGTCTCTATTAGAAATAGCTGAACTTAATTATGCATGAATCTTAGAGTCCAAGTATGATATTTTCTAGAGTCAAAAGGTGGTCAAAGAGTCAAGTTTGCATGTTTCTAAGAGTCCTTGTTTCAAGAGTCAAAGTATGGCTAATATTATGAGTCTTCCCAAGAGTATTGGGACTAGGAGAATTAATGTGAGTCTTTTTAAGAGAATTGAGAATAGGAGTAGTTTCGGATTGGAACTATCTACCCAAGTTTGAAGAGTCATATGTTCATAAATGGTGATATGTATGGCTTAGAAAGTTTTCTAAGTTTATATATATGTATAAGAAGTTATTTTGGAATGAAAATCAAATAATATTTCAACCAATAAATCTTCTTTTATAGTCTTTTAATTCTCCTTGTCCAATATTCCAATCCCACCATACTTGTGCTAATTCTAGCAAAGTGGTATCAGAGACATGTTAATATAGGAGGGCTTTCATAATTACCTCTTCCTCATCTCACCAACACGAACTATGAGAATTGAAGTATCCAAATGAAAGTGTTGCTTAAATCTCAAGATATTTAGGATATAGTGAAAGAGGCTATGAATAAGCCGGAGATGGAGATACTCTCACGACACAGCAACATGGGTTCTACGAGACAAGAGGAAGAAGGATAAGAGGCTCTCTGCTTCATTTACCAAGCCATAGATGAGTCGATCTTTAAGAAGACTGCGGCAGCCACCATCTCTAAAGAAGCACGAGAGATTCTCCAAAATGCATATAAAGAAGTTGAGAAAATGAAGAAAATTCATCTTCAAACTCTTAGAGGCGAATTTTAAGCTCTATAAATGAAGGAATCCAAATTCATCTCGAATTTCTTTACAAGAGTTTGGATCGTCGTCAACAAATTGAGAAGGAATGGTAAGACCTTGAGTGATACACGAGTAGTAGAAAAAATTCTATAGTCATTAGATGTCAAGTTTGACTACATCGTAGTCGCTATCAAAGAATTAAAAGACTTGAAGGCTATGACAATTGATGAACTCATGGGTTCCTTACAAGCCCATGAACAAAGACTTAACAAGAAGAAGCAAGAGTTTTGGAGCAAGCTCTTCAATCTAAGTTTACTTTGAAGGAGAGAAAAAAAAGACTCCAAGAATGAAAGGAGTCAAAGAAGCCAAGGACGAGACCATGGCCAATGGAGAGGTTGCAGACATGGCCATGGATGTGGAGGCTACAATAACAAAGAGGAGATAAGCCAAAGTCCAAAAGGAGGGCATGGACAAGGAGGCTCATGTAGGAGCCGAAGGTATAACAATTCCAAAGTTTATTATTTCATTTGCAACAAACTTGATCATTATGCTTCAGATTGTTGGTATAACGATTATAACTAAGTTGAAGAGAAGGCTCATTATGCAAAAAAAAAGAAGAAGATAGTGATGAAGTCTCATTGCTAGCTTGCAAAAAAGATGACATCAGTAAGCAAAATATATGGTACTTAGACCAATGTAAGCAATCATATGTGTAGTTATAAGAATATGTTCATAGAGTTGGATGAATCGGTGAATGGGCATGTATCTTTTGGTGACTCCTCCAAAGTAGATGTGAAGAATAAAGATAAAAATTTTATTTAATTAAAATTGGAAGTCATAAATTTATTTCTAATGTTTATTACATACTAGAGATAAAGAACAATATTTTGAGTTTGGGGCAACTTTCGGAGAAAAGATATGATGTGCATATGAAAAATAGAAGTCTATTTTTAAGAGATCAAAAGAATGATTTAATAAGCCATGTTCCTTAACATCAAACATGTCAATGCTAAATATTTGAATGCAAGTGTGAAGGATAGCTCATGGCTTGCTCTTGAGATTCGGGCATCTTTACTTTTGTGGCGTCAAGCAACTACCCAGCAAGAAGATGATGAAGGGCTTACCACATACTGATTTCTTAGAATAATTTTATGAAGATTGTGTTCTTAGCAAGCAACCAAGAACTTTTCCAAATAAGCTTCCTATTATGCAAACAAGCCACTTGAACTCATCTGCACCGATATATGTGGGTCAATATCTCTAACATCTTTTGGAGAGCATTGTTATTTTCTAACATCTATTGATGACTTTAGTAGGAAATTTGGGTATACTTTTTGAAAGAAAGTTTAAAATATTTTCTACATTCAAGAAGTTTAAAGTAATGGTAGAAAAAGAATATGGCTACTACATCAAGACTTTGTGATTCGATCATGGAGGCAAATTCACATCCAAAGAGTTCAAATACTTTTATGAGGAATATGACATCCAACGACTTTTGATGGCACCTTATTCCCTCCAACAAAATAACATGATGGAGAGAAAGAATCTGACCATTCTTGATATAGTTCGAAGTATGCTGAAGACAAAGGATATGCCAAAAGAATTTTGGACAGAGGCCTTAAACTGTGGTCTACTTGCTCAATCGATATCCTACAAAAAGCCTAGAGAACATAACTCCACAAGAGGCATGGAGTGAAAGATGACTTAGTATCTCTTATTTCATGGTTTTTGAGAGTATCACCTATGCTCATACTCTGGACCAAAGAAGAATGAAACTTGAAGATAAGAGTAAAAGTTTATCTTCATCAGCTATGATGCTCGATCTAAAGCTTATAAACTCTTTGATCCAAGAACTAAAAGATTTATGTTAGTAGAGATGCGGAGTTTCATGAAGATGGTATGTGAAGTTGGCAATAAAAAAAAGAGCTATTTCATGAAGAGAAGGACGAAGAAGAGAAGGAATCAAAGGTGAATTTTGAAGTTTCTTCACCACTTTCATCTTCATATTCAAATGTATCACCTTCTTTGGATGTCAGTCCAATGCAAAGAAAACAAGGAGTTTGCGAAAGCTATATGAGGTAACAAATGAAGTTAAATCTCATTTTGTCTTTTGGCTAACAATAAAATATTTCTTTGAAGAAACAATACAAGATACAAGATAAGATTTGGAAAGCCATCATGGATGAGGAGATAAAAAAAATAAGAATAATGATACTTAAAACTTACTACTCTCCTTGAAGGCCATAAATCCATAGGTGTTAAATGAGTTTACCAAAAGAAGAAGAATGCTCAAGGACATGTAGAGGAGTACAAAGCAAGATTGATGGCCAAAGACTACAAACAATAAGCCAGTATCGACTATGAAAAAGTGTTCGCCCCTATTACTCACATGAAAATTATAAGATTGCTTATCTCTATCACATCACAATTCAAATGACTAATTCTTCAAATGGATATCAAATTGGCTTTCTTGAATGGATTTCTAGAAGAAGAGATCTATGCAAATCAACCTGAAGGATATGTGAAGAAAGGCTACGAAAAAAAGTCTTAAAGTTGAAGAAGGCACTCTATGGTTTGAAACAAGCACCTAAAGCATGGAATAGTAGAATTGATGCATATTTTAAAGCTAATGACTTCATGCAATATCTATATGAGCATGCCTTATATGTGAAGAAGAATGAAGATATATCGCTTATTTTTTGTATGTAGATAATCTTAGTTTACAAGGAGCAACCCACAAATGTTGGAAGAATTCAAGCAAGCTATGACCCAAGAGTTTGAGATGACGGATTTGGGACTTATATCATATTTCCTCCATTTAGAAGTAAACAAGTATTGGAGGCATCTTCATTTTTAATGAAGCATATATAAAGAAGATTTTTAAAAGGTTCAAGATGGAAGATTGCAAGCCAATAAGCACCTCCGTTGATTGCAGAGTCAAGCTATCAAAATTTGAAGAAGACAAGGTGGTGGATCCTACACTTTGCAAAACTTAGTTGAAAGCTTAAGATACCTCACATGCACAAGACCAGCTATTCTATATAAAGTTGTGATAAGCTTATATTTATAGTATATTTCTTATCCTTATTTACTAAGTTTTGATTTATTTTTGATTTATGTTGCTGAAATTGTACTCTAATGTGGCATATTTGCATTATAAGAAAGAAGTGAAAAAAAGAGAAAGTGGCTGATACAAGGCATTATTTGAAATTTTCAAGTAGAGACCCATGCAAATCAGCGTTCAAGATCACACCAGCCTCAAATCCCTCAAGATCATGATTTCGGTAGTGCATATCTCTCTGCATGTTCATGCCAGCTTATTCTCTAAATCAAATAAGAGCCAGTCAGATGAGGATGTAGCTGGACAATTCTAATTCAATTCAAATTGTATGGACACAAGGAGGAAAGATTGAGATGCGCGGTGGTTGTGAGCGGTTCTTTACGCATGAAAAGAGGAGCGGACGGCTGGGGCTTTTTCACATGGATGAGAGCACGAGATAGTGTAGGAAGCTGGCATGCGGATGGAGGAGATTACACGCGATGGGTTTTGGAGTTTAAATCTGAACAGAATTGTAAAGAGGAATGAGTGCTGAAAATGCGATCCGAACACGCATACGAGTCTTTAAATAGGGAAGCAATCTTTCTCTAGGGGGACATCCATCAACAGCACAGTAGAAGATGATTCTTCCCTTCCCTTCTCTGTTCATCTTCCATGTTCAGCCTTCTTCTACCAGTTTTCTGCACGCCGAGAGCAGGGATAGATTAACAGATTTAGCAATAAGCAGCCATCCTATTTAGAGTTTGCAATGTTCTCTATTTTATTTTCTATTTTTATTCTTTTCAGCATGAACTGAATTTATTTTACTAAGACTATGGTGTAGCCACTTTATTAACGTAATATTCAGTATGATTGAATTCTAGATCTATTTTTGTTCATGAGGAGTATATAAATCTATTCTTAATACTTTTAGATCATCAGCCATCTTCTAATTATTTTGATGGGCATAGATGATACAGACCAAGTGATTCTATGTCGTTGCTTCTTGATTTGTATACCTTATGTTTGAATCGAAAATTCCTATACATGCGATAATTATAGTACATTTTGGATGCAGCATATTTTAATTAGAGGATTTCGTAAAAATTAATGCATCAATACTTATTTAAATTTGTCAGGACCAAAGGGTAATTAATAAGTAACGATAGTTTTACTATGTTTGGACCAAAGGGCAGTGAATATCTTAAGAAACTCCGCCATCACATAAAAAAGAATTGATCTAGTTTGCATGATTATCTGAGTATTGCATTGATTGAGTTGGTGAACCAAATGCCTTAGCGTTTCTCTGTCCTCGTTTCAACCCAAAAACCACATCTCTTTCACTTTCTAGCAGTTTCTTGATTTTTTTTATCTTATATTTTTATTTCTCAATCTTTTATAAATCAATTTCTAAATAAAGTATAGAAAAATACTTTTCAGTATTTGTTTTCCAATCCCTGTGGGATGATATCTCACTCACACACTGTATTACTTGATCGACTGGTGCACTTGCCATAGCAATATATTTGCATGCATCAAATTTTGGCATCATTGTCAGAGATTGTGTCTAAAATAATATTAAATTACAATCCTTGCTTTACTTTAAATTTTATTTTAAGTTTGATTTTTTATTCTTGTTTATTTGTAGGAGTGTGTTCAGTGCATGACATGTGCTGGATATAGTGACTTAGTGCCATTTAATCCAAAAATAGAGAGGACAATCCATAGATTAAATTGCGCTCAGGGAAGAGCTATGGCAATTGAAGATCCTAACGACATCAATCAGGGACTGGATATGACGGTCGAGGAACAGCAAGAGGCTATTCGAGCAGTACATCACTTGTTAAATGATTATATCACACCATCGATAGCTGACGCAGTTTCAAGTATTAGGAGACCATCCGTGCGAGTAAATAATTTTGAGATAAAGTCGATGATATCCAGATGATTCAATCCACTTTCCAATTTAGTGGACACATTCAGGATAATCTGAATACCCATATTACTAATTTTTTTGAACTCTATGATACTTTTAAATTAATAGGTGTCGGATGATGCCATTAGATTGAGATTATTTTTTTCTTTACATGATAAGGCTAAAAGTTGGCTTCATTCTCTTCCTACAGGTTCTATTACCACATGGGATGCTCTTGCCCAAAAATTTTTGACTAAATACTTTCCATCTTTTAAGACTGCAAAGATATATAATGATATCACTTCTTTGTGTAGATGGAGATGGAGTCACTATCTGAGGCTTGGGAATGTTTTAAGGAGTTGCTAAGGAAGTATCCACATCATCAACTACCCTTCTGGCTTCAGTTATAAACTTTTTACAATGTTTATTTCTACTAATCATTCTATGATTGATGCAGCTGCAGGAAGAACCATTAACCAAAAATCAAGGAGGAGACCTTTGATCTAATTGATGAGATGGCATCAAATAGCTACCAATGGAAAACTGATCGGATGATGCCAAGAAGACCAGCAGCGGTGCATGGAGTAGATAGTATCCCGACCTTATCAACTGAGATTGTAGCCCTTCGGACTGAATTCAATAGTATGAAAGGAGCAGCTATGCATATGCAGAGCATCACTTGTGAGCTATGTGGAGGAGGACATGATACAAGTGGGTGCCAAACAGATAATCTCTTTGCTAGAGCCTCGAATACAGCTAATTATGTTGGTAATTTTTAAGGCAGCAGCAGAACAGTCCCTACTCCAACACCTACAATTCAGGGTAGAGGCAGAATCCGAACTTCTAATAGAGCAATAAAAATATAGCACAGCAACCACCCTCGGGATTCCAAGTATCTGAGAAGAAGCTGGATATGGAGGAGATGATGGTCAAATTCATGCAGAACCAAGAAGCAGCCATGCAAAACTTGAAAACCAATTCATGCAGAACCAAGAAGTAGCCATGCGAAATTTGGAGACTAAGCTTAGGTAGGATCAAGCAGTAGCCATTCGAAACTTGGAGATGCAAGTGGGTCAAATGGCTAAGATGATCTCTGAGAGACCACAAGGATCCTTGCCTAGCAACATGGAGACCAATCCAAGAGAGCAACTCAATGCTATCATATTGAGAAGTGGTAAAGAGCTAGAGGAGCCACATCAGAAGGAAGAAACTGAAGAGAAAACTGCAAACAAGGAGCCGACTAATAGCAAGGAACAGCTAATTAAAGTCCGTCATTCACCTAAACAGCCAGCAGATGGGTGGTCCCCCAGCATAAAGCTTGTCGATCCGAATGTGAAGCTCTATGTGCCACCACTACCATTCCCTGAGAGGCAAATACAGCATCTAGAAAGCAGTTTTCAATTTTTTTAATATCTTAAAGAACTTACATATTAATATTCCTTGTGTGGATGCTATCACTCAAATATCCAAGTATGCCAAGTTTCTGAAAGAAATTCTGACCAATAAAAGAAACTGAAGGACCATGAGACAGTAAATTTGAATGAAGAATGCTCTACAATACTTCAAAATAAATTGCCATAGAATTAAAAGATCTAGGGAGTTTCACTATCCCTTGCATTGTTGGTGATTGTAGTTTTGACGAGATTTTATGTGATTTAGGAGCAAGTATTAATCTCACATCTTATTTTTGGAAAGCTAGGATTAGGAGAATCAAAGCCCACCACCATCACTCTTCAGCTAGCCGACAGGTCCATCAAGTATCCATGAGGTATAGTGGAGGATGTTTTGGTAAAGGTAATAAGTTTATTTCCTTGTTGATTTTATTGTTCTTGATATGGAAGAAGATTATGAGGTACCCCTTATCTTAGGAAGATCCTTTTTAGCTACTGGAGGGCTTTAATAGATGTTCATTAAAAAAATTGATTCTTAGAGTTCAAGAGGACCAAGTTACCTTTAATATTTTTGAGGCTATTAAACATCCCAATGATAATCAAACTTGTTTTCAAATTGATGATATTAATAATTAATTTATGAGTATTTCTTAGAAAATAAGTTTGAGGACCCTATTGAGGCTTGCATTATCCAATCAAAAGAGGATTCGATTGAAAATGAAAGACAAATGGAGTGCATAAGACTTTTGGAGGCCAAGTCACACATCCCACGGGTATACAGACCACATTTTGAGGACTTAGAAAGATCATCTACTCCTCTCAAAAAGTCATCAATTGAAGAGCCACCTACTCTTGAACTTAAATCTCTTTCTTCTCATTTAACATATGTTATCTTAGAAGGTTCTTCACACTTACCTGTTATTATTTCTTCTTCTCTGATAAGTTTGATGGAAGAGAAGCTGTTGAGAGTATTGAAGGAACACAAGAGGATGTTTGGATGGACCATAGTAGATATTAAAGGAATTAGTCCCTCAATTTGTATGCACAAAATTTTCATGGAGGACAAATATGAGCCTATGGTCCAGCCCCAAAGAAGACTCAACCTAAATATGCAAGAAGTGGTTAAAAAGGAGGTTATCAAGCTACTAGTTTCAAGTATTATTTATCTATCTCCGATAGTTTCTGGGTAAGTCCTGTTCAAGAAGTTTCTAAGAAAGGTGGGATTACTATAGTTCAGAATGATAATAATGAATTGATTCCCACTAGGATCGTGATTGGGTGAAGAGTATGTATGGATTCTAGGAAATTAAATGATGCCACTAGGAAAGATCACTACCCTCTCCCATTCATAGATCAGATGTTAGAAAGATTAGTTAGGCATAATTTTATTATTTTCTAGATGGTTATTTGGTTATAATCAAATTGCTATAGCACCTGAAGATTAAGAGAAAATTACTTTTATGTATCCTTATGGTACATTTGCTTTTAGGAGAATGCCATTTGGTTTGTATAATGCACCAGCTTTCTTTCATAGATGTATGATGGCTATTTTTCAAGATATGATTGAAGATTTTTTTGAAATTTTTATGGATGATTTTTCCATCTTTGAGTCTATATTTGATAAATGCCTGCATAACTTGTCTCTTGTTTTATAAAGATGTGAAGATACTAATCTTGTCTTAAATTGGGAGAAGTATCATTTGATGGTGTAGAAGGCATAGTGCTCAGTTACAAAGTCTCACATAAGGAGATTGAAGTGGATAGAGCTAAGATTGAGGGGATTGAAAAGTTGCCTCCACCTACCTTAATGAGGGCTATTAGGAGCTTCTTGGGGCATGTTGGATTCTATCTCCAATTTATAAAGGGCTTCTCTCTAATTTCTAGACCTTTATCTCATTTATTAGGTAAAATATTTTTTTCATTTTTTTGATGAGTATTTGTAGGCATATAACACCCTCAAGGAGAAGCTGATCATGGCGCCTGTTGTAGTGGCCCTAGATTGGTCCCTACCATTTGAGTGATGTGTGATGCTAGTGATACAACTATAGGAGCAGTACTTGATCAGAGAAAGGATAAGGTCTTTCAGGCTATTTACTATGCTAGCTGCACCTTAACAGTGGCTCAACAAAAATATGCAACCACAGAGAAGGAGCTCCTGGCAGTAGTATTTGTTTTAGATAAATTTCACTCTTATCTTATTTTGTCTAAAGTTGTTGTGTATACTAACCATGTAGCTCTGAAGTATCTCTTTGCCAAGAAAGATGCAAAACCCAGATTGATCAGGTGGATTCTTTTGCTGCAAGAGTATGATTTAGAGATCAAAGATAAAAGGATACAGAGAATGCAGTCGCTGACCACCTCTCAAGATTGGAGAATATCATGAAAGAGGAGTTGGACACTTGTCCTATAAATGAGAAATTCTCAGATGAGCACCTCTACGCTATCACAGATCAAGTCATTAGGAGATGTTTTGGAGGAAGAGATAGAGAAAATTCTGCACTATTGTCAAGACCGTGAGGTAGGAGGACACTTTGGCCCAACCAAGATAGCCTTTAAGGTTCTTCAATCAGGTTTTTATTGGCCCTCTTTATTCAAAGATGCTCATTTTTATGTTTCTTTGTGTGACCATTGTCAAAAAACTAAAATCTCTCTAAAAGACATGAAATACCTTTAAACAATATTCTTGTGTGTGAAATTTTTGATGTTTGGGGTATTGACTTCATGAGATTTTCTTTTAATTTTTTTCAAATCAATATATACTTGTGACTGTGGATTATATTTTAAAATAGGTAGAGGCTACAGATTTTCCAACTAATGATGCTAGAGTAATTGTCAATTTTTAAAAAAGCATATCTTTACACGTTTTGGCACACCTGGAGCAAACATTAGTGATGGGGGCACACACTTTTGCAATAAGCAATTTGAAATTTTTAAAGCAAATATGGTGTTACTCACTAGGTAGCTATCCCATATCATCCACAAACAAACGGTCAAGTAGAGGTGTCCAATAGAAAATTAAAGAGAATCTTAGAAAAGACTGTAAGTGTATCCAGAAAAGATTGGTCATTGAAATTAGATGATGCATTGTGGATATATAGGACTGCATATAAAACACCCATTGGTATGTCCCCATATAGGCTAGTCTTTGGTAAAGTCTGTCATCTCTCTGTTGAACTAGAACATAAAGCATATTGGGCAATGAAAATCCTTAACTTTGATATACAAGATACAGGAAAGAATAAATCGATGCAGCTTAATGAGATGAAGGAGTTTCGTCATGATGCCTATGAGAATGTCCGAATCTACAAAAAATGTACTAAGAAGTGACATGATGAAAACATTGTAAAGAGAGAATTTCATGAAGGCCAGCAAGTCCTCCTATACAGTTCATGGCTCCATTTATTTCCAAGGAAGCTGAAATCAAGATGGACAGGTCCCCATACAGTTACTAAAGTCTTTTGTATGGAGTAGTAGAGATCTCTCATGAGTCAAAATGTACCTTCAAGGTTAACAGCCATAGGCTAAAGCACTATATAAGTGGAAGTTTGGAGAGAGAGAAGGCAGTCCTCCAATTGCAAGATCCAGCTTAATTAGAGCCCTATGAGAGTGAAGCTGACGACTATAAATCAGAACTACTAGATAGGCTGTTTTTTTCCTTCACTCTTTTCACTTGATTCTTTTCTTTAATTTTCTATAGTGTCTTTTTGCTCTTTTAATGCTTTGGCGTATTTTATTTTTACAGAGAAGATAAAGCTCATACTAGTTTGGAGGTACAAGGATCATATCATATCCATTAGACGCATATCCACAAATAGAGAAGCTTTCATTTTCCCCTTTGCTCTTTATTTATTTTTAACATCGAGGACAATGTTACTTTTAGTTTGGGGGGTGGAGAATTATTCTAATCCTCATTTGGCATGAAAAAAAAAAAATTCTAGAGCAAAAGAAGTTGAATTGATGTTTAAGTTCAGATTTATAATTTTTTTCAATTTGAACATCACTGATATGTGAATATGATTGTCATAGATTTTGATTCAAAAGAATGTGGGGAATTCACACTTGAGAAATTACATGATTCTTTATTAATTCTATCTAGTTCATGAATGATGGGATTCTTTGAGCACATATAATCATGATCTTGTGAATTGACTGTTATTTGGTAACTGTATTAGAAATTATGTCTCAAAGTCAATCGTCAGTCTGTTGATAGTGGAGCTCTTATATATAATTGTATATGAATTATTCAATAATAAAATTATTTGATTTTTTTATCACAAGTTGTGTACACAGACTGATTATGTGAACTATGATTATGATAGGACAATCTAGAACTTGTTTTACTGCATTTGAGGCAAAATCCTAGACAATCTGTTAACTTAGAAATGATTTAGGCATTCTTTGATATGCTTGAGCCAAAAAACCTACCATATTATATTGTCACTAGTTACCCTATTGAGCCTTAATTGGAAAGAATGGGCCTATGCCAAGAGCATAGGGAAGACCACCATTCGCTTTTATTGTAGCCTCATTAGCTTATCCTCTAATCTGATAAAATAATTAAATTACCCTTCAAGAGAGCTGTAATGCACAAGTACGAGTTTCTTGGAGAATGGTATATGAAAGAGGTGTGGTTATGATGCATTGTTACGGTGGAACAGGTGAAAACCAACTTCAGCCTGCTATTGAGCCGACTTAGTTTCAATAGGAGTTGGCTCCATCCAAGCAGACAGAGAGTAGTATTTCTGGCATGCTGCTGGCACGTTGGTGGCACGCTTTCGAGCTGACTCAAATCTATGTCGAGCTGACTCGCATTTCTGTCAAGTTGGCTCGGTTCCAGACGAGTCTACCCGAAAAAAAAAAAGAGAATGCTGTATTTGTGGTGCCTATAAATTTTGTTAGCTTTCTTGCTTTTATTTTTCTTATCTCTTCTTTGGCAGCTAATACCATAGCCCCATTACAATCCAATAAGACCTTTTGATCTAAGTTAGTAAGATTATCTACTTTAGTGGAGAACTATGAGAAGAGCAAGCATATGAAGTGCCATATTTATTATTCATTAGTTTGCATGATTATAACTGAATGCATGCAAGGAACTTAAGAGTGATTATTCATGCACACACCTCAGATTTTATGATTAGATGTTATTAACACTTGAATTGTGAAAATTCTTGGATGAGTTTTACATATTTTCTTGAATCATATATGTGTACTATCTTTGAAGCATGGAAGTGAATATCAGATTAAGAATAGGATACATAAATATGAGCTCATTTGTTGGTTTATCAACTTGGCTTACTAAGACATTTCATAGAGGAACCAAAGTCTACATATTGGAAGGTTGCAAAAAAAATTCTTTATTATATCCGAGGTGCGATATCTCATGGATTATTGTATTCTTCTTCTAGTTATTTACAGCTTTTTAGTTATTCAGATAGTAATTGGGAGGACATTCGGATGATAGAAAGAGTACAATCGGATTTATTTCTTATAGATGATACGATATTCACTTGGCTTTCTAAGAAGAAAGCTATTGTGACTCTTTTTACTTGTGAAGTAGAATATGTTATAGCATCTTCATTTGTTTCTATGCTATATAGCTTAGAAGATTGTTTTAAGATATTTCTCTCAAATTGATGCTACGAAGATATATATGGATAGCAAGTTGGCAATGACATTAGCATAGAATCCGGTCTATTATGAAAAGAGCAAGCATATCAACATCTATTTCTATTTCATAAGAGAGCATGCAAAAAGAAAATATAGAGTTAACTTATGTGAAGACTCATGATTAAGTTGTCGATATTTTCACCATGTCACTTGCAGCGAATGTATTCCACAATTTCAAGAATCTTGGAATGAAGGATAGAGACAATTAAGTTTAAAGAGGGTGTTGGAAATAGTTAAACTTAATTGTGCACGAACCTTAGAGTCTAAGTATAATATTTCTAGAGTTAAAGAATAGTCAAAAGTCAAGTTTGTATATTTCCAAGAGTCCTTATTTCAAGAGTCAAAATATGATTTATATTTTGAGTCCTCAAAAGAGTATTGGGATTAAGAGAATTAATGTTACGAGTCTTCCCAAGAATATTGGAGAATTAATATTGTGTCTTCCCAAGAGAGTTGAGAATAGGAGAAGTTGTTTTCAGATTGGAACTATCCATCTAAATTTGAAGAGTCATATGTTCATGTATGTTGATATGTATGGCTTAGAAATCTCCCAAATCTATATATATGCATAAGAAGTCATTTAGAAATGAGAATCAAGTGATATTTGAG
The DNA here is from genome assembly GCA_000441515.1 of Elaeis oleifera. NCBI lineage: Eukaryota > Viridiplantae > Streptophyta > Magnoliopsida > Arecales > Arecaceae > Elaeis > Elaeis oleifera. Next base: position 8,473 of record KE505570.1, on the reverse strand, counting down.
CCAATAAATCTTCTTTTATAGCCTTTTAATTCTCCTTGTCCAATATATCAATCCTACCGTATTTTGCTAATTCTATCAGTCTCAACATCAAGGCTGGATGATATGGTAGCATGCATTGCCATCCTAGCGGGACTCCTCACCATTCCCATGCTCAGCAAACCTTATCGAGGCCATGTCCTTCCAATCCTAAGCTTTCCATTAGGTTCTTTAAAGTTGGAACCTGCTTCAGCTGCAGTAGTCCGGGCCATTTCAAAGATGCCTGCAAAAACCCCATCAGATGCTTCCATTGCTGCCTTTTTGGTCACTCTCTCAAGTCTTGTAAGAGTTTCAGGAGTTCTCAATGCTACAACTCCCACCACCAACAACACACAGAACACGCCAAACACTTCTCCTCCCATCCAAGTATGCAGCAACCCAACACTCCTCAGCAATCATCGAGCGGCAGCCATCCCACCTCAAATAAGGTCTTCTTACCAGTTTCTTACGAAATTGTAGAGATCTCCAAGTATCTTAATCGAGGCACCCCAATGGAATCCTTTGGGAGGCTGATCAATGTAGACAATATCTCGTCTACCTTGGCACATAAGGCAAGGAGGGCTGGTTCTTGGATGACAAGATAATTGAACTCAAATGAATTCTTCATGGCTTGCCCAGACTCAATAGCATGGTAGAAAGTCTAATGGCCAAAGGCCACATCAGGGGGAACAGATTTGCTCTAGTGGTGAACTACTGAAATCAAGTCATAGGGGTGTTTAGCATATCCTAAAGTTCAAGGTTTATCTATCTTTTCTATTGTATAGCTGAAGCTATTGCTATGATCCTGATGAGATTTGGCATTCCTCAGAAAAGCCAGCAAGTCCAACTTGCGATGGGAGGACCTAACTGGATTCGATATTGTTTACTTTTGTGAGGAGTTTGAAGACATCCTTGAAATGACTGAGGTAATAGTCGGTTCCCATATTATATAGAGTTCCAATTAAAGCAAACTACATGATAGAACAGGTTCCATGGTTTGAAGGATTATCCTCATCCTTCATGATGATCCAAAGGAGGAAGGTAATGAGAACCGGGAATTTTGGAGTGGTCTGGCCGGCAAGGCGTTCACCGAACAATAAGGCTTGCTGGTAGCACAGATCTAGATCAGAAGATAGCCAATCTTTTGGTCGGTGGAGCCTACTTAGGGCGGCCAGCAGCCACCAATTCACTGTGCATACTTCGATACAAAAACTGGCACATGGGTTTGCCCAAGCATAGATTTAGTGCGACATAACCAACTCTACATCAGGATCATGGACTCAATTAGTGTTAACCAATGCAACCTTATGGTGCAGCTGATCGATTTGGGTCTACGGAGGTCGTTACTTCAGACCCCCCTTAGAGAGAATTTAAATTCAAAAGGGGATTAAGAGAAGACCATTAGAAGAAACAGCTTAGATGGGACTATCTGGAAACTTGCCTCATTTCCACCTTCACATTGATTATAAGTCCCCATCTCTCAAGTCTTTTCAATGCTCTAAGCATTCTTCTAACAACCCCAACAATTCCCGATTATACATCCAGAATGCTTCATCCACCATGGCACTAGTACTCCAATGACGGCCCTCCATGTGTCCTGTCGAGAGGTACCAAAATAGCCAACAAGCCATTGCCATATGGGCTCCCACAACCGCATCGAAGGAATTATGGAGTTTTGCACCCGCTACCAGTTCTGCTCCTCCACTATACATCCTCAACAAACTCAGGACTTGCAAGTCGTTATTCCCTAATAACCTAGGTGTGCCTCCATGGGCCCTAGGAGGAAAGAATGGTGCTATCCTCTAGGCGACAGGTATCCATTTTGTCTATAAATTTTCAAATTCTTCGGGATCTATCAAGTGAGTGAACACTTACTTTGCATGCCATCTTCTGGAGACGGACTCCACATGTATTGGATTCATCTCTCCCACAGACTTTGAACTCATCCTAGAACTCGCTGGTACACTTCAAGTATTACTTGGAGTCCACCGGATCTCCACACTTTATCTCTTTATCCGTATTCCTTTCCACCTCATACTCGACTCCGTATATCACTAATCTTGAAAGCTCAGACCTCTTCTATTTTGCTTCCACATGAGACTGACTTAGACATCGGAGGGTCCATCATCGAGAACCCCCATCCAAGTATGAAGACTTTTTCTATCTTCGATAGTTTTGTAGGGCCCTATACGTGGGATCGCTCGAGGACCAAAATCCGATCAATTCGTGCACTTCCTCAAGGTCCAACCAGCTCTCCAGAGACCACCAATCCTTCTTCTCGACTTCAACTCAGTGGTCTAAGTTAGGTCATCTTCCTGACAGCAACAGATTGATGCTAGAGAAAGGGTCTGACTCATATTTGAGGTCTCGAGTTTTCTTCTTCCCATCAATCGAGCATGAGGAACAAGAATGCCATAGCAACCACATCTGCCACTCCTCCAGAGGCACCAATGGAACTCGCTAACTCGGATCAGGATCACTGGGATCTCAATGTCTTGGAGGTATCGACCACCCTAGCCATTACCTCTTAGCAGTTCCAGCAGCTCCTATTACAGGTCCAAGCACTCACTACCATGGTGCAAGGCTTGCAGCAATTAACTCATCCACTTGCTCATGCACCAAGAGATCATCCAGCACCAACACACCAAGGGCCAGCTCCTCCCTCCAAGAGCTTACAATGGAGCGGCCAGTCTCGCCCCATCAACTTAGAAGGAGTGCCCTAGTTTGCCTGATCTACCCATCGAAGCCCTGAGCGAGCTCCACTCCATCAACGTTGTCGCTTAGGCAGCGAGTGAGGTAAGAAGCACAAACATGCTCCTCCTTTCCTCTTTCACCTTCTTCTTGTGAGCTCAGGTGTGGTGCTCTCGAACCTTGGAAATATAGAAGAGGCCAAGGAGTTAAGAGAGCGAGCCAGCCGAAGTATCAGTCAAGGAGACAATTGAGAAATCAAGGGATCTAAGGTACTGCAGATATCTCAAATCAGGATGATATCAGGGGTTCTTCATATTGAAATACCTCGGATCGGTATGGTATTGAGGGTAGCTCAAGTCAGTGAGCTATCCTGGTGGTTGCCGACCCAAACATTGAGATGAATTAGGCGAAGCTGAGGTATTTGCATTCGGATCTATGGTGCGGCTCATTTGGCTCGAGTGTGCTTAGTTACCTTGGCTGGGCAGTTTTTTGGATCGGATAGAAGTAGTATAAGTCTATTGGTTGGGTGTAGGGTTAGATTTAATCTTAGATGACTTAGGGCCTTAATTAAAGAGATCTTAAGGGGCTAATCCATGGTTTGGACTGGGTTTAAGTCTGAAGGGTGAGTGCATAGCGAGACATGGGTGTACATGGGCTCGGTGAGTGCACAGTGGATTAGCTATTAGGAGTTTTGTTGAGCTTGAGCTTGACCCTTTTGTATAAATATATATACATATAATTAGGGCAAGGATTAAGGTACTTCTGTATTGTATGCTGAATACAGATACGAAATAAAGCTCTTTCTCTCAAGAACTCTCCGTCTCCTCATCTTCTCTCCCTTCTTCTCAAATCTAGGGTATTCTTACGCCCTCATTCTTGAATATATCCACATGCTTTCGCATCAAGGTGATCTTTTCTTCTATTGCTGGTTAATCACCAGATTTTCATGTACGATCTGTAGTTGCACCAATATGTGGTATCAGAGTGAGGTTATAGGTTCGAAACCTAGCAGGTCCCAAAGTATTAAAAAAAAATCATTTGGGGGGGGGAGGAATTGTTGTACAAGTTTCTGGCACATATTTGGTGAGATTCAAAGAGAGATTGGTAGCCGAAGGGGACTTGGTGAGACTTTGGAAGAGGTTGGTAGTTGAAGGAGACTCAGTGAGACTCTGAGAGAGGATGGTAGCCGAAAAGATTCGGTGAGACTCAGACTAAGATTGGTAACTGAAGGGAGGCTGATGTATTGACAATAATTATAAGAGTCGACAGGAAGGGTCCACTGGTACCTAATTGATAAGATCAAATGCGTCTAACTACCTAGCCTGCTGGTTGAAGGTGATCTAGCTTGATGCGGGTCAATTGAGGTGTGAAGTCCCTGTGCTTAGTGGATAAAGGCTAATAAACCCCACCTGCCAATGGATATTTGCCTTTTGAAAAGTTGGTTAGGGGTTACAGTACTAACAATTGGCATCAGAGCAAGGTTGCATGGAGGAAAGAAGGAAGGCGCTGCCTAGGGTTTCTACGTCCAGATTCTGCAGCATCAGATTTTATCCCAAAACTTTTCTTATCTTCTTCGTGGTGATCTCCTATTTGAAGTGGAGAGGTTCTGCACATAGAAAAGGTGAAAGAGAAGGTATTAGGATTATTTTGGTGTGTGATTGTAGAAAGGTGTTAGGGTTGCAGGTTTTGTAATAGCTTCAAGTGGATTCAAGGTAGACTTCAAAAAGTTTGATGGTAAGGAAATTTTATCCTATAGCAGCAAAGGGTAAAGGATTTGCTGGTTCAGTAAAGGATCTACAAGGTCTTAGTAAGGGGAGACCAGAAAGGATAAGTGCTGAGAATTGGGAGGAGTTGGAAGAAATAGCTTTCTATACCATCAGGATGTGCTTAGCTGAACAAGTGTTTAGCTGACCAAGTGTTGCTCGAGATTTGTACAGAGACTATGGCAAAGGATCTTTGGATAAGACTGGACAATACATATATGGGGAAGAACATGACGAACAAATTATGGTTGAAGAAACAACTGTATAGTTTGAGGATGCCCGAAGGAGGAGATCTCGTTGCTCACATTCAGAGGTTTAATCAAGTCTGCTCAGAGGTGGAGTCTAGATGTGAAGATTGAAGAGGAGGATCGGGCATTGTTGCTGCTATGTTCTCTCTCAGGATCGTATGACAGTCTTATAACAACCTAGTTTATGGGAAGGAGACCTTAAACTATGAAGAGATTGTTGGGGTGCTCAGATCTAATAAGCAAATAAAAGATTTGCAAAGAAAATCCTAACTCTGAGGTTCTGGCTGTGAATGAAAGGCAGAAAAGATCGAAAGAGAAGATTAGGGATAAATCTGAGGGCAGATCAAAGTCTCGAAATCAGAAGAAAACCTTGAAGTGTTACAAGTTAAAGGGAAGCATGGTGGGTGATGTGCATGTATTTTAAAAATTTTACAGCAAACCATACATAGATTAAATAATTTAATCTATAATGCATACATAGATCAAATCTAAAATCATCATATAGAATCTATGACATGAACTAATATGCATGTATCCAAAACTGAAATCTAAAATTCAACAAGTATAGATTATATTTATGTGTAATTAGATCATATCTAATTCATATTTAGATTACATTTAAAAATTAATTGAGATCAAAACCTCATACTTGAGTGTAGGTAGTAGATCACCGTATCTGAAATTCATGGTAGTTGGTTCTTTATGATGCTTGATAGCCGTACACACGTTCGACTTCTACGGATATCCACATGAAGCTCTTGTACTGATCGATCTCCTCGGGAGTGCTAGCTTGTGAAGACACCATCTTTTGGTTGATCTAAGAGGAACATGATGAAGATGAAAAATAAGGAGACCCTCTCCTTTTCTTCCTAGATCCATGCATCTGATCTCCACAATAGAGATCAAGAGAAGAACCATTTCTTCTCAATTTTTTACGCATAAGAGAGAACTTTTCTCTTTCTTTTTACATCCTTAAGAAGAACTTTTTTTCTCTAATTTTTTATGATAAAAATCAGATCTAATCTGATTTTTATGCTGAAAATCATAGGAGATCTTGAGCCCTAAGAGAATCCAAAGGAGAGACCCAAGAGAAGAACCGCTCTTCTCTCTTCTTCTCCCTTTTTCTCCTTAATCTAGAACTCCAGGAAGCCCCAAATATCCATCTAAATTTTTTAGCATTTTTCTCTAAATTCTCATGTTAAAAATTAGATCTAATCTGATCTTAGAGAAAAATAGAGAAAAACTCTGAAAGAAGAACTCTTTCTTCT
>KE505569.1:280044-293194 GCA_000441515.1 Elaeis oleifera | reverse complement strand
TCTTTTGCACCGTTTTAATCTTCCAAAAATCAGGTGCTTGACAATTTTCTGTCGACTCCATTGGCTTCTGGAATAGATGGTGACCGTGTGAAATGTGTGGCCTCCTATTGCATTTGATCTTAATCCTTGAGCGGTTAAGGTAGAAGATTTTAGTACCACAGCTACTCTGCATCTCTCATTAGTTCTCGATTACACAATAGGTTCTATAAATTTTCTTAAGCTTTGTGGTCATGTATTGAAGTGGGTACTCTCTTTCTTTCCAACCAAGCAGCACAAAAAAATCGGGTTTTCCACTGCTCTATGGAGATGGACCATGCCCAGCAATTTTACAATCTGTTGGTATATCCTCTCCTAAAGCTGACGTGTTCATGGATACCGGGAAAGGCAAAAACAATTGAGGCTGTCCAAAGAATGAGGCTTGCTTTCCTCCGGTAATATTGGCTTCTGCGATCATTTTGTTTAAATGCAAGCTATCATTCTTAATTTCTTATATCTTCTTTTTAACTACATACTTGTACATTTTATTAGGGAAAATTGGATCTTAGTTCAATTCGCCGTGAACTAAGTCATTTCTAGGGGTATGTTGAGATTATGCATGTGGTGAAAAAAATATATTTGAGATAAAAAAATATATCTATGCCAGAATCCAGGAGCTTACTGTAAAGATGTCTTATATTTAAATTAGTACTAGTCATAGAATTAATAGGGATCTTTCCATCTTATTAGATGGAGCGTGAGATATATTGCTTTTTAAGGTGCGAGTGTTTTTCTAAGATTTCTTATTTTGTACTATGTAATCGTCCATATTTAAGAAATAAAAATCTCCAACCATCTTTGCTCCTGATTTTTTCTCTTTGATTCATAAGATTTTCTACGTAAATTTTGAGTTTGCATTGATCTTTAATTTTTTGATTTTTTTTTTATTTGGTGCCTTGCTGCAATACTTGCCTCTCTGTCGATTCTGAAGAAAGTAAGTGCAATGGATGCTATTTTGAAATGCTGAGATAATTAATTTCAGACATGACTAATGTAAAATCCTGTGTAATTCATTGCCATCACCACTTTTTTGCTTCTGTTATTCTCTTCCACAAATTACTTTACAAGGATGGGTGTGGTGTCTGATGATGTGACCTTCCTGAGTTAGCCCGTAACGGATGGAGTTCCAAGCACAAGAGGCGCTCAACAGAACTGAGGATTGAGAAATTGATGTCATGATGCCACTGTATGTACCTGAAATATATAAACGTATCTGTTAATGAGGTCTAACATGATATTTTCACATAATAACTAACTCGAACAAATTATTCATTAAAATGAGGTAAGAGTGACTGATTTGATTGAGGCCACCAGGGGCAGTGCATTAGTCTCACATAATCAGCAAGTCCTTTGCTTGGATTGTTCGGATGTCTCTCGTGTTGCAATCTCAGAAACAACCTGCCAATATTGATGTTGTTGCAATATAGGATCAAGCTAGACATCCAAACCACAAGTCTGAGAATTTAGATTGTGGTGATGATGTTAAATATTGTCACTTGGAGATCGACAATAGTATTTCAAATAGGAAAGAAGATGACCAAGAGGAGGGAAATACGAAGATGTTTCTTACAAGTTAAACTGAGATTGCAACACGAGAAGAATGGAAATTCTTTTGCTATTACTGCCATATGAGGCTCCTAGATAGATCAACAGCCCATGGTTGCAATACATGAAGATGACTGACAGAAAAAAAGCCACCTACGGCATTGTTAAACTTTTGACTGCAACGAGGTAACTCGTTTATAGCTCATGAGCCTGAAGGCTGCCATTACAAAACAAGGATTAACATGAATCTGATGTAGTGGCTGAGCACAGACTCGGATCATACCCGCTAATAACTATCATTTATCAATAACGCACTTTGGTTGTTTACTACCATTTTGTCTAGGTGATGATTGTGTTTTCTTATACTGATCACTCATTTATGACTGATTCTTTGGAGAGATTACACATAATTCACTAAAGATATGACCCCTGAGAGTTCTCTTTATCAACTCCACAAAATCTTATAATTTGACGTAGATATTACTTTGTGCTGCATGGAAAGAGGATGCTAGATTCACAAAGTGATATAGTCTTTCTATTGCTTACCCACGCCCCCACCACCACCAAAAAAAAAGGGTAAAATAATATGTGGAGGATGGTCCATGGATCACTTAAGTTTTGATAATGCTGTTAGGTTGAAAAGCTTATAGCAGAAACCAGAGATTAGAAGAACACGTAGTAAGCTTGTTGGTAATCAGAAATCACAAGCGATCGATTAGTCAACAACAGCATCTGTTGCACTCTTTTCACTTGAAGATCTTATGTTGTGAAGACGTGTCTCTTGATGCAAGTCAAGTCGGCCTAGTGGTTGTCATCACAATACTTGGAATTGATGTAGGTAGACCTTTTCGGGCCTAAGAATTCTATCACCTTGATCTTCTTGTACTAATATTGTTTTGGATTGCCTCATCTCTTTCATGCTGTTGATCATCAAGATTTTGCTGTGGATTGCCTTTTCCCATTCCCAATATTTAACATCAAGATTTTGTTGCTTCTTTTCATTACCTTTTCATGATCGAGTGAGATCCGGTTGAACCATCCTTTCCTTTTCGAGATCAAAACAAAGCAAGAGAAAATAAATGGTCTGTAGGCTTCTATAATTGCGGTTTTCGCTTCAACAACAAATCACTTGCACTTGTTATTTTAATGAATTGAATTTGTTATTATCTAAAAGAATTTCTATTTATGTAAATAAATCAATGTTTACACACGAATTTCCCATCCAAACATGATAGAAAACACTTACAAAACCCTCTCTACTCTATCTTTCTCTCCTATCTAATCTCTCTTAGTTTTCGGGAGGCCAAGGGGCGGTGGCAACGCTTTCAATGGTTTTTTTTTTGAGGTTGAAAAGAGGCTGAGAGAACCAGCCACTTGTATTTATTAAGGAGAGGCTATTTACAAAAGAGAAATGGAGTTGGAACCGGAGAGGAGTTATATCGAAGTAAAGCTCAAAGACTACATCGTTGGTATGACGGTACAGTAGAAACAACAACAAAATGACAAAAACAGAGCTGACACTGCTTCCCCAACAGATAAATGTATAAAAAAATAGAACATAAGATTGGAAAAAGCAAACAACTAAAATTGAAGGATGAGTAGTATAACCATATACCACTCAGTTTGCCATTGGTTGGAATGGTAGGCCTCTGATCTTAACCTATAACTTGTGGTGCTGAGAAGAAAGTTTTTCCTTGCAAAGATGTGCCCAGTCTTTGAAGAGGAGAATAATTTCATTGGCCGAGGTAGATAGAGAGCAATGCTTGTTGAGAAAAATTTGCGAGTTTCTTTCTTTCCAAACAACTCAAGTAACAGCTGCCACCAACATAAGGAAGATAGGTTAAGCAGGTTTGAAAAAAATTATACTTCAGCCAGGTGGTGCACAAATCACTGAAGGAAGAGGAGGGAAATACTTTTAAAGGTAGAATAGCAGATGCGCAAGACCTTCCGCTCCCTTTCCATCTCATCATCGAGCTCCGCCATTTGCTCTCGAAGATGCTTCTTCTTCCCGGACCACACCATCATCACTTTCTCTTGGAGTTCCCACCTCCGTCTCCATGCCGTCGCTGCCCGATCCAGATCGTCCTTCCAGTCATCCAAGATGGACCAAAGCCGGCAAGTCTCTCCTTGCAGTCCCCACTTGGATCCCCAACAGTTCCACCACCTCCACTTGTGCTGCCAGATGATTGATTCGCATCGGGACGTATGGTCCCTTATCCAGCGACAAGGATCGGATTTCCTCAGCCATTAGCTTGAGAGATTGCTACACATGCATGGTGTTATGTAAAATCCTTTTGAAAAGAGAGTTTTATCAAGTGAGAACTATTTCCGATAATAATTTTGATAAACTTTAAATTTATCTAAACTATATGATAAAATATAAATTTAAATTACTTATCTATGGCTTGGTTAGATTGACCCATGGATCTAAAAAGTAGAAAAAAATCCGAAAGCATACTGGGCACTGTCCTAAGATAAATTCCTGACCCTGATGTTGGTGTCACTAAAAATTTTGCCCTAAGATATGATCGGGATACCCTCCCTTAGAGCATGATTGTAGAGAGGGTTGATAGCCTTTCTCTAATATTCAACAATGAAATGAGAAATCAAGAGTGACAAAAAGAGAATAAGAGTTTGTAGAACACTGGACTATTAGAGAAAGAATGAAAGAGATCGTTGTTTTTTCAGATATACTATAGGCCAGGACTCATGGTCTTTTATAGATGCTTGTAGATGACCATTTGATTGGTGGATTATAAAGGGAGGTGATCGGCCAAAGTAAAATATGATCATCTAGGATAAATGATAATTTGACTGTTTGACCACAAAGGAAAGTGACCATTAAGAAAAATACAATAAAATAAAAAGCAAACTAAAGTAAAATATGATAAAAAATAAAATATTAGCAATCATCACATGCGTGCCACGTCGTGATTTGTATGTGCAAGCTGGGCTAGGCCATCATGCATGTGTATGGTACAAAACCCATTTCCATTTAAGACCCAAGTAAAGGGGGGCAAGAAAGAAGTCAAATAAAACACAAATATACATTTGTCCCTTAAAAAACAAAATAAAGCCTTTAGGAGAGTTTAGAGGGTAGGAAAATTTTGAGTTTTTCCTCCAAAACTCTAACACAAGCAAGCTTCATCTTTTCTTCTTCTCAAGCATTGAGGCTTTGTTGTGGAAGTGAGTTTTAAAGGAAGAAAAGTCCCCCTCCAACTCCGAGTATGATTCCATGTTGTAGAAGTAGAAAAAGTAGGTTCCCACCATGATTTGGAATTGTAGGATAGTGGGCAACATTTTTGTGCCCGTGATTCGGAGATGCTTTCTGACCTTCCTTGCAGATGCATCGTGAAGGTAAGTGGGATTCCAAGAGGGAAGCACCCACACCGTCGCCAATGTCATCTTGAGGGGTCGATGAGCATCGTCAAATGGGGAGTTCTATGCTCACCATCAAGGATCCCATCATCCTGAAGTCTAGCTCATGCTTCGGGGCACTGGCCAAGACTTTTTGATTCTTTTTCTTCTTCATCGTAACAAGCTTTGCTCGATTGAAATGCAATGAGCTTTTATGGAATGTATATGAACCTTCTGAATGAAACATCTCTTTCACTGAGGCTCTTTTTGTATCTTCCCTTGTTTATTTAGTATGAGTTGACTCTCCTATTGTAGTCGCCGCTAGCTTCTGCTAGCGGTGTGTGATCTCCATGGAACTAGTCTCCATTGACTACAGTGGGTCATGTGGCCACAGAGGACCACTCGTGGCTATAGTGGGCTATGTTGATGGCTATAGTGAGCCATCTCAGGCTTCAGTGGGCCTTATAGACCATCTATTGTTATAGTGGGCCATGTTGATCGCTACAGTAGACCGTCTCAGCTATAGTGGACAGCATGGTTACAGTGGACTGCGTTGATGGCTACAGTAGGCTATCTCAGATTTCAATAGGCCTTATGACTACACTGAGCCACCCATTACTATAGTGGGCTGCGTGGCTATAATAGGCCATCCATAGCTATAGTGGGCTATGTTGATGGCTACAATTGGCCGTCTCAAGCTTGAATGGGTCCTTTGGCTACATTGAGCCATGTTAATAGCTGTAATGGGCTGTGTGGCTATAGTGGACTATATTGATGGCTACAGTGGGCTCCATTGACGGCTAAAGGGGCCATCTCGATTGTAGAGGGTCATTCGTGGCTATAGTAGGCCATGTTGATGGCTACATCGGGCCACCAATGGCTATAGTGGGCTATGTTGACGACTATAATGGACCGTCTTGGGCTTCAATGCGTCCTGTGGCTACAATAGGCCATGTTGACAGCTATAATGGGCTGTCTCGGCTATAGTAGATCGTGTGGCTATAATATACCATCTGTAGCTACAATTGATCATGTTGATAGTTATAATAGGCCGTCTCGACTATAGTGGGCCTTGTGACTGTAATGGATCATCCATGGTTATAGTGGGCCATCCGTGGCTATAGTGGGTCACGTTGACGGTTACAATAGACCATCTTAGCTATAATAGATTATGTGGATATAGTAGGCCATCCATGACTATAGTGGGCTATGTTGATAGTTGTAGTAGGCCATCTCGGGCTTTAGTAGGCTCTATGGCTATAGTGGGCCACATTGATGGCTATAGTGGATTGTGTGGCTACAGTGGGCCATTTCGGCTTTTCGATGGCTAAGCCTCCACGTCATAGGAAGCTTTGGGAGCTTTTTGCTCTCTTTTAGGCATCAAGCTTTGTGGGGGCTCGAGGCTCCATTTGCATGTAGAAATCAACAGAGAATTTGATTGGATTGTTACTCACTGCATGAGCCTTTCGAGATTGCTTTTGAGAACATCATTACTGGGGTTGTGCACCGCTTGATGTGGCCTTTACTCCAACCTCTCCTTTTTTAGATCGACTAGCAATTTTTGTTAAATGTATGTCCTAAAAACCAGTTAGGCCGACATATTAATTCTTTCTAGGATATAATTTTATATTTGACTTAATTATTTAGAATAGATTAATATCATTCATGTAGTGTATGTGTCCATGAATCTTCCAAAAAATTAATAAGATGATGACATATATTCTTAAAAGGTAAGAATTTGAGGTATGTGTCATTGATGGTTAATTTTAAATTACTTTCGATCGAAGGATCATCATAGAGATGGTGATTGATCCGATAAGATTGATGCATGGATCACTTTTTTTAGGATAGACAAGTCTCGAGTCTACAGTGTAGAGATATTAGAATAAGAGTGCAGGTGTTTGTTAGAGAACTGAGCATGACCAACATGAGAAGTCACTTGAATATCTACTCACTCATCTATGACATTCTCAATGCTATAATGGTATGACTAGTTTTTAGACTTATGGTGTCTCAACCATTCACAATGAGGATTGCTATAATTTGACTATATCATAACTCGATCTCCTAGCTATACAGAGTCTTAAGGTATATATTGATTGCAGTAAGTTCATTATAGGAATAGAGTATACATCTAGATGGGATCTACTGACCTTAATAGTTAAGGAATAGTCTTATGTGATTTACGAGATTGAGTTTGGAAGACATTGGTCAAGACAGAGTGAATAATGAAAAAATTTTCATCAGATTTCATAAATGAACTTAAGTTAAATAAATCTTATATATGACAGACAATGAGGTTTGATGAGTTTTTATAACCTCCATTTTATTAGGACTCATGATAGAAGAACTGAATTACATAGTAACTATACCTAGAGGTTCATTCTTCTATTCTACTAGATTGCTACTACATACTGCTAGATATCACTGATAGATTGTGGGATCAATAAAATTATTTGATGATCAATAATTCTCAATTAATGAGTTGAAATTGTTTCAATCCATTGAAAGAAGTTTCAATGATATTACGATGAAGATCAAAATATTTCTCACTATCAGACAGAATAGAACCTATGGGATCAAACATAAAAGATGTCTTGACTGATTGGATCGTTGAATCATGATTTCGAATCGTAAGTCGTAAGTGGAGTCAATTATCAATTTGATTGATGATTGGACTTAAATGTAAAAGCTACATAAGGGACTTGCTAAGAGCTAGTAAGTTATAGGAGGACTTAATTATAATTATTATATATTATTTAATTTGATCAAATATTAAGATTGGATCCTAATCAAACTAAATCAGATTTAATTTGATTAGATATAGTTTTGAGTTTGACTCAAACTAAGTTTCATTAATCTAATGGGATTAGATTTAATAAATACTAGATCCAAATTTATCTAGATAAGGTTTGACCTAATCTTTAGTAATATTTAATTTGGCATGGATCTTAATCAAATTAAATCAGATTTAATTTGATTAGATATGATTTGAGTTTGACTCAAATAGGATTTCATCTGTCTAATAGGATTGGACTTGATTTGTGATGAAACTCAAACATATTTGGACTCCAACCTCTATTTGGATTTGAACCAATGTTGACCCAATCCAAAGAGGAGTATTTATCTTATAAAGCCCCACACCCCACCTAAGAAAGAGGGACGCCCAAAGCCTTTTCCACATTATGTTTTAGCATGGAGATTGTTTTTGTGGTGCCTAAAATTAAGGAAGAGAGAAAAGGATGGGTGGCAACTTTGAAGGGGAGTCCTAACGTATCTCTATCTAATCCCAAAACCCTAACCACCCTTTGAATTTAAATAGAGGGATAAAGGGGGCGCCTCCTTTAGGTAAGATCAAGAGTTTTGAACAGCCCAAGGTGGAGATGGCGTGAGAAAAATATGGCGGGCGTTGGGAGGTTTTTCAGCATGGAGAAAAATATGGTAGGTGCCTTCTCTTCTTCCTTCTTTCTTACAACCAATAGTTGGTTGTTAGGTAACTCTCTCTCTCTCCTATATCCAAAGGTTGGATATGTCTTCCTCTTCCTCTCTCCCAAATATGTCCAAGAATTGGATATTAAAATCAGATTTGATCTGATTTTCTTCTCCTTCTTGGTTCATGAGATGGACACCAATGGTTCTCCTCTCTCTTTTCTAGATCTAGTCCAATGGTTAGACAAGAAGGAAGAAGAAAGAGATTAGATCTCTTGTCTTCTTCAGTAGGTCTTCATATTTCTCTTGAGAAGAAGAAAAAAAAAGAAGAAATCAAATGTGATATAGTTTTGTCTTCCTCTTTTAGATCTATTTGATTCTCTTGAGAAGAGGATCAAACCGATTCGACAATTCAGAGAACGATCTCTGCAAGGAAGCTAGCACCCTAGTGAGATCAAGTCCTCGTGATTAGATTAGTGTTGATGGATATTTGTAAAAGTCAGATACGTGTGCAATTACGATGGAACTTCAAAAATATCCACGAACCATCGGATCGCGGTAAAGATCTACCCATGCAAAGGTATAAAATTCAGATTCTCTTTTAGATATTTAATCTCATAATTAATAATGATGCCTGATTTATTTTGATATTTGATCTTTATGCATGCTTGTTAGACTAGATCTAATATTTGATCTAAATTTTTGAAATCATTCTGATATAAGGTTATCCTGGTATAATAGTTAAACATTATGCTGAATGGTTGTCCAAAAATGATGTAGAGAATTTAGATCTAAAGTTTTATTTCACTATATTTCTTATATAAATTTTACATGCATAATTGTCATCATATGATGTCAACATCCAACAGTAGTATCAGAGCCATCTCATTAATGCAAAGTTAAGATCTAGATTTTAGATCTAAAAATTATTTCAAATTTAAAATTTGAATTTTGATTGATCATGAAGATGATTTCAGATCTGACAATCTGATTTTTAGATCTGAAATTAAAATATTCATGATCGAGGAGATGAAATTTATGATCTAAAAATCTATTTTTAGATCTAAAATCTAAATGGTTGAAATTCGTGTGATGAATTTTAAGATCTAAAAATTAATTTTAGATCTAAAATTTAGATTGATTTATGTTCATGTGATTATTTTCGAGATTTGAAAATTATTTTAAGATCTAAAAATTTAATTTCTTATGATTGTTAATCTAAACTTAATAATTATTGAAAGTCATAATATCTTGCTTAATCAGAGTTTTCATATCTAAATTTTATCTTAATATTTATGCATCTTAGATTCTGAATCTAATTTACATGTGATGTGAATTTTAATAGATCTGAATTTGTCTTTATTGTATATTCTAGCATGAGATGTTGTTCATAGATAGAGGCCTATCTTGATGTTATCAATGATAGTATAGATGTATTCAAATTAGAGTAATTTGATTGAATATAAAATAAAATTAGCTGAGTCAATCTAAGTTTATCTTGACATAAGGTTGCCCTGACATAACGAGTGTCGTTGTGTTGTAAGGTTATCCTACGATGAAAAGAGATTGATCAAAATCCATAAGAAATTATAGTATGAACATAAAAAAATTATGTGATAATCATAAGGATTATGAGATAATCATAAGGACTATATGATAGTCATGCATGTGTTTTATGGATACATTTAGTGATTATCTTGAATTACTACAAATCTTTGGAGTAGGATTGTATCATACATGCACGATTATTTGGTTAGCAATTTGCAATCTTTGATGAAATAAATCAATTGGGCTGAAGCAATTTGAACTGATTGATCGATTAATGTTTAAGGCAAGAGATAGAATGGTAGTTATTTAATTAGGACCGTTGTATGTGCATAGGGAGCCTTCCACCAATCTTGAACTTACTTGATCAATTGGATCGATTAAGTCTCTTATTGGGTGTCTAGGTTTGAGTTCACCACGTATGTTGCAATTGCATCTTGATTCGATCTTAGTGAACTAAGTAAGGATCTTTCTAGCAGATCCATGTTAATTGTGAATTTACATCGGATGTAAATATGCAATTAAAATTAAAAGGACATAAATTAAATCTCCTCGCACAATATTAAGTCTAGCAATCTTCCACCATTATAGATGTACAGACGTGTTACTGGTGTTAATTATTCTTGACTGGTCACAGTGATTCAGTTGCACTGAAAATACTTAACCACTCTATTAGCATGAGATGTTCTGAGGCAGAGATGGGGTTGGACCTAATAACTGTTAGGTGAGAGACCCAATGATGGCTTTGCATCCACTGATGAATGGTGGGTCTGACTTAACTAGAAAATATGACCAATAATTGTTAGGTGAGGCTATAGGACTTAGAGACCGATGTCGCTACATCATGCTTAGAGAAGTATTGGATTAGAGTTGTCTACTCATTGGTTGACACATCATCAATAACTATTAGGTGAGGTGATGTGCTAATTGATGAGACTGCAGTACCCACTAAAAATTCTTATCGTGAAGGGTTTCCATCTCTTTATCCGAAGAGTGTAAGAGATTCGAGAAAATAATGGAAGCATATTTATTTAAAAGTCTTTAGAATAAATTTAAAATTAAGTACAAACATTACTCTGATAAATTAAAATTAGGCTTCTAATTTTTTAGTTTAGAATCAATTAACTAACCGATTAAGTTATAAAGACTAGCTCAGAAACCTAAAATGATGTTAAGTTTCAAGAAGATTGAGCTAACTAGGATATCTCTATGTCACCAAACCATTCGACATTGACCAAAGGCCAATCAGATCATAATCATTGTTTGATAATGATTAAGGACTTGAATGAGCTTGAAAAGCCCAGTATGTCTAAATACAAGGAATTGCGAATGGATTTGATCTTACAATCTCTTACCAATTCATATAAAATTTATAGTAAGCTACCATATGAATAAAATTGATTGCACCTTGGTTGATTTGGTGACTACCGATGGGACCTTGAAGAGTTCAAGCAGAACGGTTCTTGTATACCTGGAGAATCTAAAAAAGTGAATAGGAGATATGCCTTCAGAAAGTATGTTGGATCTGCTCGATATTGATCTCTGAGTAAATAGTGAGTGCCGTAAGATTTTAGAGATCCAAAATGAGATAAACCCAAGTATGTATGGCACCTCAGATTTGATCATATTGAAGAGGATAGAATAAATAAATTGAAAAGATATGAGCTTCCAGGCTCATTGACTCTCGAGTCCTTTTCAAATTATGGATTCTACCTTCAAGGAAGATGACTAAACCACCCTTTATGGGATATGGGGTGAGGACCACTAATATACTTATCCTAATACATTCTGATGTATACAGCCCATTTGATGAGCTGGTCAAGATTGATTCTCTTTACTTCATTACTTATATTGGTGACTGTTCATAGTATAGGTATATGTGTGAGACATAAATCTGAAGTCTTGAAAAGTTCAAAGAATTTAGATATGAAGTAAAGAAATAAATTAAAAAATCTTTAAGATTCTTTGATGAGATCGAAGAGGCGTATACCTTAGCGAAAGATTCTAGCCTATCTTAAGAAAATGGCATAGTCTCATAATGGACTCCTCCTGATACACCTCAACTTGACATGGTGTCGATGAGGAGAAACTGGACTCTATTCGATATAGTCCGATCTATGATGAACATCACTGATCTTTCCTTATTTTCTTCAGAAACATATTTTGCTTAATGAATGGTGTTCCCTCTAAGTCTTTCCTATCACGCCATATGAGATGTGGCATGATTAAAGATGTCGGCTCATGTCAAGTGTTGACAAGGGATATGTTAGATGTTAGGTTTATGAGACTTGTTTCAGAGCTAGTATCCTCAGGGTTTTAGCGATGCTTTCTTCTCAGAGGATCACAATGTGATTGTAATCTGACATGCTATATTCTTAGAGAAATAGTTTGTCTCAGAGAAAATAGTAGGAGAAAGATTGAGTTCAAAAGAGAAAATCTCTTAAGAGCAACGAGTCATAGAACCTATTCATATTGAGCCAGTATATGTAGTTCCTCTATCTTATAATCTTCTATCCTATTGAAAATACTTAGATATTTTGACCGAGGACATAGAGAAAATGTTCCTCAAAGGAGATAAGGAATATGTATTTGATGTGATCAAATATTTCTTGAGGGAATTATGTGTTTATAAAGGTCAGTAGGAGTACTGTCATGATTCTCATATTATACGTAGATGACATTCTCCTGATTAGAAAAGTTGTTCCCATGTTGACATTGGTTTAAAATTTGGTTGTCTAAATAAATTCTCTATGAAGGACCTCGAGAAGCATCCAATAAAGATTTATGAGATAGATCTAGGTCTATGAGATAGACATAAGGGGATACTAAATCTTTCACAGAAAATATGTATAGAGGAGGTGCTGAAAAGATTCAACATGGATAACTCCTAGAAGGATTTCTACCTTTTAGGCATGAGACTAATCTCTCCAAAAAGATATGTTCTGACACATTTGAGAAGATTCAGCACATGAACTAGATCCCTTAGTTTTGGTTAAAGAGAGCCACATGTATGTCTTGCTATGCATACAACCCGATATAGACCTTGCTATGAGTGTCACGAGCAGATATTGGTTGAATTCAGGCTGAGAGCATTGGATAGCTATGAAAAATATTTCTAAGTACTTGAGAAGCACTTAAGATATGTTCATGGTTTTAGGGAGAAGAAGAAAATTGAAGATACAAGGATTTGCAATTCAGACTTTATGTCTGATGTTGATGGTAGAGAGTCTGCATTAGG
>KE505569.1:260352-275087 GCA_000441515.1 Elaeis oleifera | reverse complement strand
ATTTATAAATAACATAATCATTTATAATAACGATTGACTTTAGGATATATTTTCAATAACTCTCATTTGGACTAAAGTCAATCAGAACAGTATCTAATATCCATCTTTCACTTGTGATTATCGAACTCTTTAATTTCGAGGGCTATAGTGAATGGGTCGGTCAGATTCTCCTTTCTATCAATCTTCTAAAAATTGATGTCACCTCGATCTACGATCTCATGGACAAGGTGATAGCGATGAAGGATGTGCTTGGTTCTCTGATGGAACTTAGATTCCTTTGCTTGAGCGATGGCACCAGTGTTGTCACAATACAGAAGAACTGGACCTTCAACTGAGAGAACTACTCCAAACTCACTGACAAACTTTTGTAATCAAATAGCTTTTTGGCAGCATCGAATGCTGTAATGTACTCTATCTCATAAATAGAATCGGCTACGGTGTGCTATTTAAATTTTTCAGTAGATCGTCCTACCATTCAAGATAAATATGTATCCCAATATACTTTACTATCATCATGATCTGATTGAAAACTGAAATTTATAAATTTCATAAGTTTTAAGTCAGATTCTCTATAAATGAGCTATTGGTCCTTAGTATTTCTCAAATACTTAAAGATAATTTTTACGACCTTCTAATAGTTCTCATCCAGATCAGATTGACACCTACTTACTACTCCTAGTGAGTATGCCACATCCGATCCCATACATATCATGGCATACATGATAGATCTCACTATCGAGATATATGAAATTCTACTCATACACTCTCTCTTGTAGAGTTGTTAGACAATCTTTCTTAGAGAGAGTAATTTCATAGCCTATCAGAAGATAGTTTTTTTTGAAATTCTCTATGTTGAATCATTTTAGCACAATATCTATGTATGTGGATTGGAACAATCCAAGCAATCTCTTAGATCGATCTTTATAGATCTTCATCTATAGGATGTAGGATGCTTCTTTTAAATTTTTTATAGAGAACTGTGATGATAGCTAAACTTTTATACCTTCTAATGCAAGGGTGTCATTTCTGATTAAGAAAATATCATCCACATACAACATAAGAAATACAACCATAGAATTATTAGTCTATTTGTAGATACAAGATTCCACTCCGTTCTTAACAAAGCCATACATTTTGATTATCTTATCAAAACACGTGTTCCAACTTTGAAATAGCTGCTTTAATCTATAAATAGATCTTTGAAGCTTGCACACTTTAGATTCATCTGTGGATGTGAATCCTTTAGGTTATATCATATATACCTCTTCTTTCAACTCTCCATTTTGAAAAATAGTTTTGACATTTATTTGCTAGATTTCGTAATCTAGGTATGTCGCTATCGCAAGTATAATCCGAATGAATTTGAGCATTGCTAAGAAAAAATATCTTATCATAGTCAATACTATAACGTTGACGATATCCCTTGACAACCAAATGGACGTTGTAGATCTTCACCTTTCTGTCTATGTCCCTTTTTTAAAAAAATCCATTTACACCTATCCATATATCATTGATTTTCATGGACTCTATTTTGGATTTTATAGCTTCAAGCCACTTATCAGCATCGGATCTCTGCATGGTATCCATGTAGGTAATTGGATCCTTATTATTTCATCAAATTCAACAGGATCACTGTTCTAGACTAAAAATTGTAGTATCCATCTGGCTGATGTAGTATTCTATCAGATCTCCTCAAAGATGCCTCTACAACAGGCTCTAAGTTTGATCTAATCAAATCTATTTTGTATTTTTACTTGTTTGTGTCAGTTCTTCTACATATCGAACTTCATCAAGTTTAACTTTAATGGCATATGTTTCCTCTCCAAAGAACTTCTTTTCTAAAAAACAGCCCTATGGCTGACGAACATCATTTGTTCTTCAGCAAAGTAGAAGTGATACCCCTTAGTTTCTTTAGGTACCTAATAAATAATATTTATCAGACCTAGGTCCAAGCTTATCTATTTTTAAATATTTGACATAAGTCGGATACCCCCAAACTCTAAAGTGTGAGAGCACCGGCTTACGTCCAGTCCACATCTCATATGATGTTTTATTTACAGACTTACTCAAAATCTTATTAAGTATATAACAGGAGATTCAAGTGCATATCCCCAAAAAAAGATTGATAGACTTGCAAAATCTATCATGGATCGAACCTTGTCTAACAAAATTTGATTTCTCCTTTCTGATACTCTATTACATTGTGGCCTCTCAGGAGGGGTCCATTGTGAGAGAATCTTATTTTTTTAGATATGTTAAAATTATTGGTGAGGTATTTACCTCTTCGATCAGATCGAAGAGTTTTAATACTCTTTTCAGTTATTTTCAACTTCATTATGGAACCATTTGAATATTTAAATGATTCAGATTTATATTGCATTAGATAGATATACCAATATCTCGATAAGTCGTCAGTGAAGGTAATGAAGTAGTAATATCCATCTCTGACATGTGTTCATTGCTCCACAGGCATCACTATGTATTAGACTTAGAACTTCACTGGCTCATTCATCTTTCTTAGTAAAAGATGATTTAGTCATCTTTCCAAAAAGATAAGATTCACAGATCGACAATAATTCATAATCATTAACTTTGAAGATTTTCTCTTTAGTTAATCTATTTATCCTGTTCTTGTTAATATGATCTAGCCTACAATATCAAAAGTAGGCATCCGTGATATTATCTAATCTAGGATGCTTATTAGATGTGTACATTATACTAACAGATCATGATAAACGTAATATCATTACTCATTTGTCCATTCATCATAGTAATATCATTCATTATGATATCATAATATATTTTTTTATTGATAAATAGTAATCATCTTTGGCCAAAAAGCCTATAAAATTATATTCAATAAAAACTAAGATAATAGTGACAATCACTTAATACAATGACATTTAAATTGAAGACAAACTTGACAATTCTTAAAGCTAGAACTGGAACTAATCTTCCATCTCCAATATTGAAGAATCTCTCACTATCCTCGAACATTCTACTGGCCTGCAGTCCCTGTAATGAATTGTAAATATTAATAAGACTTCTAGTATCCAATATCCAGATTATAGTATCACAAATAGAAAATTATAAGGTGTTATCATATAATTATCTTGACCAATAACTGCTTACTTCTTTTCTTATTCGGCCTATTCAGATCAAGGGAAGCAATGTATTGAAGATAATTCCTCTTCTAATGACTCTGCTTCTTATAGTAGAAGTACTCTATCTGACTCTAGTCAGCCTTGAATTTTTTGGTCTGAACAGACTTAAATGCCCCAGCACTCTGCACCTTCTTTTATTCTTCTTCTTCTTTTCTTTCTTAAAAGGATGATACCCAGAAGAGGGCCCACCCACCACATTCACCGCTTCCTTATGGAGCTAGTGATCCTTCTCAAAAGTTTGTAGCAATCTCAGCAAATCGTGGTAGTTAACTATAGACTTAGTCATTTTATAATGACTTAAGAAGGGTGATAGGACTTAAGTAAAGAGTTCAGAATCACATCTTTCCCAAGCTGCTCATAGAAGAAAACTCGAGTTTGCTCAGATACTCAATCTATTCGATCATGTATAGTACAAGATTGATGATCGATGCCTCCTCCTCATTCGAGCATTGAAGATAGCACAACTGGTTTTGTGCCTCTCAACGTCATCAGGAGTGCCAAAGGACTAGTTCCACACTTACAGTATGTCCTTCGACTGAGCATCCTCAAACTTGTGGCAGAACTCATCGTTCATCATCATCCACATGATGCAATGCACCATGGTTCGATTGTTGAGTCACTTTTGGTAAGTATCTCAGACCACACCATGAGCATTTGAAGTGGGCTCCTCAGGTGTTGGATATGTAAGAGCATACAAAATTCATTCATACTCTAAGATGATTTTAATTTTTGATATCAGCTATCAAAATTGAATCCCATGAACTTATCGCTACCAAACAGTAATCAGAGTGACAAGATACTAGCCATAACTGCATAAAGGAAAAATCATAAGACCTATTAGTATATGAATTATTTAAGCCTAAAGACTTGAACTTTAGTCTAAAGCTTCTCCCATTATTTTATACAAATTGATGGCCTCTGCCACTAATTCGAGAAATTATTTAATTTTTTAGCAGATACTAAAATTCACACAGACTGCATATGGGTCCGAGTGTGGCTCGACCAATCTATGTGCATCTATAGATAGGTTCTTAAATAATTATTTTTTAAATAATTTCTAGTAATTAGTTTTGCCCAAGACATCACTTCAGTAGGCGTGTGGTGCTTCCACTAAAATTTGGTTAGATCCAACTATTAACATGACCGCACTCAATATATCTAATTAACGAATGATCAGGTCTGAGTGCGGCTCGACCAACCTGATCATTCATCGAAGAGTCACAACTAAGTCATCATATAATGAATGATAATTCTAATAGCAGAAAGCACCAAATGTGTGGTGCCTCCAATGATTATTAGATTATTGGATTGATTATCATCCATTTTAATAGGAGGCTATGATCTGATTATCTTCATAACTATTTGTTTTAAAGACCTAATAAATTAGAAGATTTATTTATATATTTTCAGAAATAAGAGAAGAGATTGACTAGCTAATCATAATCCTTCCACTGACTTCATAAAGCCATTGAAGAATACTGGAAGCAAGCTGGCCTAAAAACACCTAATCAGTCAAAACTGATTTACCTAGCTAGCATGGATCAATCCAAATCATTAAGCGATCTAATCAAAATCTGATCGATCACATTGGCCAGTTAAGTAGAGATCGGCGGAGGGTCCTCGTTTCTTCCTTAGTTAAACACCAACTTAGTTGGTCAGGAAGAAATACTCAATTAAAAATCTCTTTTAGCCACTTGCCTTAGATACTAATCAGTTTATCAATTTCAATTTGATCAGCTTATAGACTCAGGTTCGACCACTGAGCTAACAATCAGGTCTATTTGTTCTAATCAAAGATATGAACTTGACCAACTACAATAATTGTATTTGATCTAGAGTATCTTTGACCTAATCTAATCAACTTTTAGCTAGATTTGATCAACTACTCTATTTAGTCTATTATTTGATTCTAATCCTAGGTCTAACCCAGTAAAATGATCTGATTTAAACTAACCCATAGATCCATATTTTATACAATATCATTAAATCTTAAATTCACAATTCTAGATCTAAAAATTTAACTCTTAATTCTTAATTAAGTGTAGCATTGACATAGGTTTAGGGTTCAATCGAAACCATTTCAAATGTAAACTCTTTTACATTAAGTTTTTATGCAAAAATATTCAGTTTAAAAATTTGAGTCGACTCACCCCTAGACCGAGCTGACTCATCACACTAGATCGACTAAGTTCTGAGATATAGTTGACTTAGTGATGATGAATAGTAACCTTCATTCTTCAGCCTGCATAACTAAGTTAGCTCAATAGGAAATTGAGCCGACTAACTAGGGTTCTGAGTCGACTCAAATCAAAACTGAGTTGAGTCAGCAAGCTGAACAGTAACTCATTACAGAATTTAGATTAAATATTTTTGCATAAACAGTAATAAAATCAATCATAAATCTTTTTTAGATCTAATCTAAACTTATTTATGATTTTAGATTTTTCTCATAATGATTAGATGTTACTTCTTTTTGCATAAATTAATTTTATATCACATACAATAGATCCTAAGATTTTTGATCTAAGATTTTACAGAAAATAAATTTTTTTTTCACGATTCTTCTTCATGAGATATCACAATGGCACCCCAACATGCCATAAGAGAATCTGTCGAATAAGTAAGAGAGGGACTTTAATCTCTACTTCCTCTTATGACCGAATGGCTTGATGATTAACTTAATCCGAGTACTAGGCTACTAAGATATCTAATCTAACATATCATATATGTAGAAATTTAGATCTAATCTAAATCATTTCATATTTAATCACTACTTTAGATCACAATCTAAATCAGATAAAAATATATCATGCTTTACTTAAAATCAGATTTTAGAACTATATGCATATATATTCATATCAAAATGAACCTACACTCTGATACCAATTGAAAGAATACTAGGCAGTTTCATGTATGTATTTTAAAATTTTCAACAGAAATGACTTAGATTAAATAATTTAATCTACTACACATGCATTAGATTAGATCTAATAAACTACCTAGGCAGGATCGATGACATAAATATATTGCATGTATAAAATCTATAAGGAAAAAATAGCAAGTATAGATTGTATCAATGCATGCGGTAGATCATATCTACAACATGATTGAGCTCAGAACTCAATATCTTAGTGTGGTTAGAAGATCATTGTAATTGAAAACTACGGTAATAGATTCTTTTTGATGTCGAGCAGCCATACACATTGTCCAATCTCTATAGGACGTCCATACAAAGTCTTGGTGCTGATCAACCTTGCGAGAGTGCTAGCTCATGCAAAGACCATGTGATGGCTGATTCGCACCCATTCCTCAAACCACTCAAACTTTTTTAGAGGAGAAGAAAGCTTTTGAAGGATCAAAATGGAGGAGGAGAAAAATGAAAATAGAAACTGCTATTTTTCTCCTCCCAAAATCCCTACACTAAGGATTTAGAAACCCACGATTTAAAGAAACCTCACGCCCACAAACTCACGCCCAACCTTTCTCTTGATTTTTCTCTCGATGAAACACTTCTCTAATGATTCTCAAATCATTGTTCACATGCCCGAAAACCAGCCTTCTTAAGGTTGGCATCCAACAACAGGATAGGATAGGGATAAGATCAAATTCAAACAAGGGTTTAACTTTATCACAATTCAAATCAGATTTGAATTTAACTTGAACCAAATTTTATCCTCATCTGCTTGGACATTGAGAAGGAGTGAGAAACACCTATTGTCATAATGAAACATCATGCAAAATCTAAATTTTAAGTGAACAAAGTGGGCATGGATAAGGTGGTTGGCGCTAGGGTTTAGTCCAATCCAATTGGACTCTTGGGTTTGTACAATTTGGTTCAATCCAAATCATATTTAGTTAGAGCCAAAGTAGATTAGTGAATCTAATCCAATTAGATATCTAATATCCTCAATTAAATTTTAATCAAATCAAAAATTAATTAAGTCCAAGTCCTGATCAAATCAGAATTGATCTCTCTTAGCGATTAGGTCATCTCATAACCTAATCGGATCAAACCTAATCGAATCTAATTCAATTAGACTTGATCCAAATCTTATTACTTAATCAAATTAAACAAATTAATATTTTAATTATTAATTAATCTTCTTATAATTCACTAATCCTTAGCAAATTATTTCATCGTAACTTTTGTATAAGATTAATCATCAATCATATTGATGATTATATCTCAGAATGATTCTTAATCGTAGATCAACCATCTGATCAGACAGTAACTTCTATTGTATGTGATCACATAGATTCAAATCTAGGTCGATAGCATAAAAATAATTTCTGTATTAATCGAAGTAATATCTAGCAATGATACTCGACATCCGGATAGGCTGAATGATTGCAAAGTAATATTCAAGAACTAATAGTATGTGGTTATCGTATAATTTATCTCTTGGACCCTCAATACTGAGGATGACTTCAGAGTTAAATTGTCAACTCTTAATCAGTACATTCGATTTGTGTCTCAATCTTATAGATCCTATGACTCCTTACAAGAATTATCCTAACCAAGATTTTGTTAAATTAAAACATAATACAGCACTATCTTCTGAAACCACAAGCGATTAGTCCTATTTTGACTCACACACCGACTTCACAAGTACTTGACTATACCCAAAAATCTTTCATCATCAAATTAAAAATTCAGATAGTCTGGTACCAAAGTATAATAAGTTGCTTATAAGTCATCATGATGATCTTAGGTCGGAGGGACACTTATACCAATATCCTTCTCGAGCTACTCTTGACAGTAGAATGCATATCACATTCAGCAAAATATACTTCTATATTTCACTTGCAGGCCATACCAATGTCTCTACACTCCTTAATTATGAGGACAACCAACCCATATGGCATACAACAACCTATACTTGATAAACATTATCATCATAGTAATAAAGTATCGTTTGATCGTGAATAAGTTTAAGAACTACACAATAAATCTTTCTTTATCAATTGAAAGTAGTTTTAAGGACTTCATCATAATATAAGAGTTCAATAAAGAAGATGTATAATTTATGATAAAATATTAAATAATTTTATTAATTAATAATTTATATATAATTTATAAATAGCATAATCGTTTACAAATAAATGATTAATTTTAGGATATATTTTTTAATAAATTTTTTTTGAGAAGAAAAAGAGAAAAATAAATAGATGCGATCTGATTTCGTCCTCCTCTTTAGTTCTATTTGATTCTCTTGAGAAGAAGATTAAAAGATCAAATCAATTTCACAATCTAGATAGCGATATTTGTAAGAGAGCTAATATACCGATGAGATCGAGTCCTGATTAGATTAGCCTGAGGGGATACTTGTAGAAGCTGGATACTTGTGCGGTTATAATAAAATCTCAAAGACATCCATAGACCATCGGATTACGGTGAAGATCTACCCACGCAAAGGTAAGAAATTCTAATTTTTTTTTAATATTTAATCTTGTAATTGATGATGATGTCTGATTTATTTTGAGATTTGATCTTCATGCATGCTTATTAGATTAGATATAATATTTGATCTAAATTTTTGAAATCATTCTGATATAAGGTTGCACTGTTATAACGATTAAATGTTATGCTAAATGATTATCCTAGAATGATATTGAGAATTCAGATTTGAAACTTTTATTTTCACTCCATTTGACTCTATATAAATTTTAAAATTTTTGCATGCATAGCTGTTACCATGTGATGTCGGCATCCAATAATTTCACCCTTCAGATAACATTACAAAAGCAAGGTTCAGATAAATTTTCATTAAAAATAGAAAGTATATTTACATCAGGCTGGCTATCATTGATAGTGTGATGATGGCACCGATGACTTCCCTTAAAAGTTAAGAAGAAGAGTGATGCCCCTTAGGGCCCCTTTTCTCCCTAGTTTCATCTCCTGTTCCCCACACCTCTAGCTGGGGTGGAGATGGCATTCATAATGCTGACCATTGATCGATTGTTGTTATTCTCCTTATCAGGAGCTCAATCTTGCCGCTCCTGTGTGTACTTACCAAGGTAGCCTCTGTAGATTAAAATTTCAATCTCATCATTGAGCTGGCAACACTTCTCGATATCATAGCCATAGTTACGATGGAAGCAACAATACTTCTCTTGCTCCTCCTATTTGAAAGGAGCTTTATCAGCCTGGGTCGCTGTAGGTATCCCTGGTCTTTGATCTCTATCAGAATCTGGGATCGCAGGGTGGATAGAGGAGGGTAATTGTTGAATCATCGAGAAGGACTTCCTGGACAATAAGGTCAGAAAATCTGGTAACATACAAGATTAAATTTAAATATAAATGCAATAAAAATAAAATTAGATTAAAACTATTTTAATGAAACATGCATGCATATATGAGATCACATTTCAAAACACCAAGATCCCTAGTAGATTTAAAATTAAGATAAAATAAAATTAGAAAGATTTGATCTTTAGCTTACGTGGGTAGATCTTCACCATGATTTGATGATCCATAAATGTCTTGAAGTTTTCTCTGAAGCCGCACATATATCCAACCTCTACAGGTATCCACATGTGACTAATTTGATCAGGAGATCTCAACCTCATCGAGGTGCTAGCTCTCTTACAGAGATCGTGTTGGAATATCACCTGCTCTAATATCAATTATTGTGATATCACCACTCTGATATCAATTGTTGGAGATGTCTGGCCAGGACACTACCTTCGCAGGATCTTTTCGATACCACGCATCGCAGTAGGAAGAAAGAAGAAATAAAATAGAAAACATACAATCAAGTATGTTGAACAGCCCAAATACTGCCTCCACGAGGCATGCAAGCTTCACTAGGAGAAAGAAATAATACAAGAGGAGAACATCTACTCTCAACTCTCTGTATACACACCTCTCTCAACTAGAAGCTACACTCACAAAAGCTCTCTCAAAATCTCCCAAGAAGACCCTAGGGTCCTCGATGCCAGTAGATGCTATCTGTAGAAGTAGCTATATCATACCTCATCATAGCTGCTCTGCCTGACACTCTGCTCTGCCCCCGATCCTCTGTTGGTGCTCTGCAGTGTCTGCTCTGTCTGCTACACACCCTCAGTGCATATTGGACTCACTTTTGATAGCTATTAAGGCCTCTTCTTAGCTCTAATATCTCCTCTACATAATCAGGACGTCATCAGCTTTCCAACATAACAAATGGCTCGTCAATCAAAGCTATATAGGCTCCAAAATTTTAAAACACTATTTTCATAGGATATCGAGGCTGAATAAAACCCTAGAACCATCCGTAGCCATCCAATCATGATCAGCTCGCATCAGAACTGTTCAATCGTTTACATCAGGGCCACCGATCACCTAATCAAATCTGAAGTCATTCTCAATCGTCCGATCATGAACGGCTCGTTCCAGAGCCGTCGGATCGCACAAAATCGCTCATGGATCGCACGTGCACCGTGGCTAAACTGCACCCGCATGAACCTGTCGTGCACCAACTTGCCAGTCACCCACCATGTCAGTGCTTCTCGCCCATGTGTGGACTGTGCGAGTGCCCAGTGGAATGCGCCAAGGTCACCTGGGCCGCGCTCGTGCGTGTCATCTGAGCCTGGGCTACGCACCGTGCGTGCCCACATTAGGCCATGTGATCATGGTCGACCTATGCGCCCCCCTGTGCACTGGGCCACGCACCTGCTGGGCCACACATGCACTGGGCCGCATGCCCACCCATGGCAGGCCCACGCGTCTGTGGGCTCACGCACCCTGTGGCCCCATCTGTCGTCTGTGGGCCCTACCAGCCTACCTCTTCACCTTCTTTCGCATGTAACTTCTCTATTTGGACTATGTTTGGGCTGTTTTTAGGCTTATTAGACTCCATTTGTCATCTTGGATCTCATTGTAGGCTCCTTATGGATCGAATCTTAAGGTATATTTTCTAACAATCTCTATCTTGACTCGATATTGGGCCTCTATCTGACTTTGAGAGCTTCTAAATCTCGTCCTCATGTCCTGAGACAATCATCTGCTGCTTATGGATGGGCAAATATGGGAGTCAAGCTAAGCCGCTCGATCCCATCTTCGTCATATGCTGTGCAACTCACAGCACATCTTGACCTGAGACCTTCTCGGGGTAGCCTCTGCACAACGTCGCTCATCCTTCTGAGTCTCTCATTTCATATCCGATCCATCTCCATCTGGAGCTCCATCTTGCACTGAGCTCCCACTGGCAACTTCTATCTAGACGGCTCCTCCTTGCACAAGAGAGCATCGATCAACCCTCCACGGTCGATCTCCATCTTAATTGCACTTGTCTTCTCCATCTTCAATCTTGCTCACCACCGCTGCAATCTTAAGCTGGTACCGTCTGAGTTCTGATATCAATTGTTGGAATATCACTTGATCTGGCATCAATTGTTGTGATATCGCTCGCTCTAATAGTAATTATTGGAGATGTCTGGTCAGGATACCACCTCTATAGGATCTTTCCGATACCACGCATTGCAGCAGGAAGAAAAAAAAATAAAATAGAAAATACATAATCAAGTACGTGAAATAGTCCAAGTGCTATCTCCACGGGGCATACAAGCTTCACTAGGAGAAAAAATAATACAAGAGAAGAACACCCACTCTCAACTCTCTGTATACACACCTCCCTCAATTAAAAGCTACCCTCACAAAAGATCTCTCAAAATCTCCCAAGAAATCCTCTGACAAGCCTACCAGTATGAGGATCTTCGATGCCCCTGGATGCTTTCTGTGGAAGCCGCTACATCATACCTCATCGCAGCTGCTCTGCCTGATACTCTGCTTTGCCCTCGATCTCCTGTCGGTGCTCTATAGTATCTGCTCTACCTGCTGCACACCCTCAATGCACACCGGACTCTCTCTCGATGGCTACCAAAGCCTCTCCTTAATTTTGTTGTCTCCTCAGCACAATCAGGATGTCACCAGTTTTCCAACGCAACAAACGGCTCGACAATTGGAGCTATATAGGCTCTAGAAACTCCAAAATACTGTTTCATAGAATACCGAGGCTAAATAAAATCCTAGAACTATCCGTGGCCGTTCGATTGTGAACGGCTCGCACCAAAGCCATCCGATCATGCACATCAAGGCCACCGATCATCTGATCATATCTGGAGTCATCCGTAACCATTCGATAATGAACAGCTTGCTCCAGAGCTGTTGGATTGTGCAAATTGCTTGTGGATCGTGCATCCACCACAGCTGAACTACACCCACATGAACTTGCCGTGCATCGGCTCGCTAGTCACCCGCCACATCAGTGCTCCTCGCCCGCTACTCGCTCTCCCATGTGGGGACCACGTGAGCGCCCAGTGGACCGTGCCAAGGTTGCTTGGGCCTGGGCCACGCACCATGCGGCCCATGCTGGGCCATGCGCTTGCGACCAGCCGGTGCGCCCCTATGCATTGGTCCACATGCTGGCTGAGCCACACACCCACTGGCCACACGCCCATGCGTGGCTGGCCTGCACATCTATGGGCCCGCACACCCTGTGGGCCCGTCTGCCGTCTATGGGCTCTACCAGCCTACTTCTTCGCCTTCTTTCGTGCGTAACTTCTCTATCTGGACTCCATTTGGGCTGTTCTTAGGCTCATTGGACTCTGTTCATCATGTTTAATCTTGTTGTGGGCTCTTTATGGATCGAATCTTGAGGCATATTTCCTAACAGATCGCTCCTTGGATGCTGAAATTTCTGATCTTTTTCTCTTCTTAAGAGAATATCATAAATCAAGAGTACAAAAGAGATAGGAGATGAGCATTCAATTCTTAGATGTGGGCTCGTGGAAGGATGAAGGCTAGGGGATGTCCAACTCTTTGACATAGCATGGAAGAAGGAAGAGAGGCTTGAGAATGTCCAACTCTTGGACATCTCATGTAAGAAGAAAAGATGCGTCAAGATCAATTAACTAGCATCCATCTCTCTTCTCTTTTATTTTTAGCGCCAACCAACCTCATGCCACACCCCTTTACATTGTTCCTCCTTTTATGTCCACACTAATTTCTGATTTCACATGAGGAGGCACGCCCATATTAAATCCCATGCCTCAGGGTTTCAAGGGATAAGAGTTCGTGGGTGTTGGGACTCTATAGGATAGAGTCTCGCCCCATATTAAATTTGTTGGATTTTTGACACCTCAAATTCGACCCACAGTAGAGAAGCCCACAGCAGCAAGGCCCAAGACAGAACCCCAGGACAAGCAGGCTTGGAAATGTGGCCCAGAGGTGTGGCCCGTAGGCCTGGTCTATGGGCGCCTAGGCCCGCTGGATCCTATGGCCCGCAAGCACGTAGGGCTTACAGCACGCATGGCCCACACGAGGCCTGCCGCACGTGCAGGCCCAACGCGCGTGGCCCAACATGGTCCACCACATGGGAGTCACGGTCCATGCGCGAGGCATGGACCGCCACATTCCAGGATGGTCCACGTGAGGGATCGTGCAATCTGACGGTCAAGAGCATGATCTGAGGCTATTTTGTGCGATCGAACAACCAGAATTTGGTGTGGGCTTGATGAGATGGCCAGAAAGATTTCTAAGTCCTTACAAAAGTCAGGATTTCGATTAGGACTCGATTTTTGACCTTTAAAAGAGGCCTAACAGCCTGTGGAAATAGTGGTAGCGGTTTGGCGTGAGAATTTGCTGTGGAGCATGCGAGCTGCTAGGCGCAGGTGGTAGCGGTGGAGGGTCTTCTTAAGGATTTTTTTTTTCGAGAGTATTGTAAGGGATGTTCTTTTGTGCTTCTTATTAAGAGAGAGAGATTGATATATGAGAGTTGAGAGGGTGAGATCTCCTCTTGTATTTGTTCTTTCTTTCATAGTGAAGCTTGCATGCCCCATGGAGGTAAGCTCTGAGTTGATCTACATATTTGGTTGTATCTTTTTTTTTAATATAGAGTCCAATGTGATTTGGGTTCTTAATAAGTCAACTACTTATTGAGTCAAATCTTTTAGACTTATGAAACTCAATCTAAGTCAAACTCAAATCATGTCCAATTAAATCTAAATTTAATTTGATTAAGACTCATCCCCAATTATTTGATCAAATCAAATAATATAGCAACAATTGTAAATAAATCTACCTTTAACTTACTAATTATTAGTAAGTCCTCTCTTGTAACCTTTTCAAATCAGTCCAATCATCAATTGTATTGATAATCAGATCTTTCGGTGCACTACAACAGAATAGAATATTAGCAATGCAAAAAATTCATCGCTAATAATGAATTTTCATCGGTAATAGTTATTAGTGATAAAATTATCATCGTGAATATTTCATCGTAAATAATGGCACCATTGATAATTTTTATGATGAAAAAATTTTCATCATCAATAATCAATATTATCGATCAAAAATTTTTATTGTTAAAATATTTTTAAAAAACTATTTACGATAAAAATTTTAGTCACAAAAAAGATAATTTGTGATGAAATATTACATTGCTACTAAAAAAATAATTATTTATGATGAATCATATTCGTCACTATTAATTTGATTAAAAATTTTTATAAAAATTAAATTTAAAAAATATTAGCTACATAAATTTTTTAATGTAAATATGATAATTTTTGATATAAATTTTTATCACT
>KE505569.1:197338-227868 GCA_000441515.1 Elaeis oleifera | reverse complement strand
ATCTTCTCTTGTAATATTATTTTTTTTATAATTAAGTTTGCATGCCCCATGGAGGCGAGCCCTTTTTGGCTGATCCACGTATTTGATTGTTTCTGCTTTATTTTTCTTCTTCCTACTGCATCATGCGGTATCGAAAAGATCTTGAAAGGTAGTGTCCTAGCTAGACATCTATCCTACAAGTGGTATCAAAGTGAGGCGGTACAAGGATACAGATTGCAGCGGTGGTGAACAAGACTGAAGATGGAGAAGATAGGATCAATCAAGTTGGAGATCAATAAGTTTGATGAAAAGAGCAATTTCTCCTTGTGACAGGCAAGGATGAAGAATGTGCTCATCCAACAAAGATTGATCAATGCTCTCTTGTGTGAGGAGAAGCCGACCACCATGGAGGTGTAGGATTGGAAACGGCTCTAAATGCAAGCGGTGAGTACCATCCGCATATATCTAGCGGATGAGGTGGTAATCCATGTGCTTAGCGAGACTTCTCTGACGGTGCTGTGGTCGAAGCTTAAGGAGTTGTATATGACGAAATCTCTCACCAACATTCTTTTCCAAAGGAGAGAGTTCTATCAGCTGCGGATGACTGAGGGACAGAGTGTGCAAGAGTATCTCAGCCACTTTCAGAAGATTCTCACCGACCTCCTCAGCATTGGCGAGAATGTTAAGGAGAAGACCAGAGTGCTGGTTTTACTAGCATCATTTTTCTCTTCGTATGAGTCCTTGGTGTCTACTCTTCTAGTAGGAAAAAGCACCATCAAGATGGACGAGATCACCGCGATGATACTCCAGAATGAGATTCTTAGGAGGGAGAACCCAGCTCTAAGCTCAAGTAGTGGTATCTTAGCTTTGGTGGTTTCTGAAGGAGCAGGAGGTAGTAAATGGAGTGACAGAAGATCGCGACGAGGGCAATCCAAGTTTAGGAGGGACTTGAGTAAGACCAAATGTTACCGGTGTGACGAATTGGGGCATCTAGTCAGAGATTGCTCTCAACTCAGGGATCGGACGATAGCTGCTGTAGCGACGGCCAGTAGCGACTCAAAGGGAGATGTTCTGGAGATATCTGATGAGGTATCTACTTCTTTTCAACAGTGGATTTTAGATTCTGTATGTACCTATCATATATATTGTAGAGAGAAGCAGTTTGACTCTCTAGAGAATAATGAGGGTACTGTTTATCTGTCGGATGGATCATACTATACGATCAGAGGCATCGGGATGGTCAACTGGAGGACACATGATGGTGCAGTGAGGAGATTGGAGAAGGTCTGATACATACTCAATTTCAGGTAGAATCTTATCTCACTGAGCAGATCAGATTCGAAAGGCTATAGGACGGTAGCTGGTGAAGGAATCCTGAAGATGCTACATAACGATAGGATTGTTCTAAAGGAGAAGAAGAGGAGGAGAGGACATTATTATCTGACAGAGAGCCCAATGCGAGGTGGAGCTTCAAGAGCCAGGAGGAGCTCAGAGCAAGGTAGAGCTCCAAGTGGAGGTGGATCGAACACGAGATAGGAGACTCAGAAGGATGAAAGGTGATATCGCAAGGTGAGATTTCTATTACCGCAGGATGATACCCCAAGCAGGTCTTAGATCAGGAGGAGCATAGCATACGATGGAGATGGGATCGAGCGATCTGGCTCGACTCCTATGTTTGTCCATTCATGATCAGCAGGCGATTGCCCCAGGGTATGGGGGCGAGGAGATCCAGAAGCTCTCAAAGTTAGGAGGAGATCGAATATCGAATCGAAATAGAGATTGTTAAGATTTGATACCTCGAGATTTGATCTATATTGAGCCCATAATGAGGTCCATGCTGAAAAACGGAGTCTAACGAGACCAAAATCACCTCAAACGGAGTTCGAACGGAGAAAATACGTGTGAGAGAAGTCAGCACGAAATTCAGAGCGATGGAGGACCGTCGGCGGCCGATGGTGGGCCGGTGGAGCTGTGGAGGCACAGCCGCATGCGGCGGTGTGCGGTCTAGTTACGACAGCATGTAGGCTGGGTGCGGCAGGATGCGGCCAGCGCGTAGCGCGTGGGCCGGCCAGGCCCAAGCACGCGAGTGCGCGGCCAGCCCAGGCCTGAGCACGCGAGGCGCGGCCCAGGGCCACGAGCACGGGCGTGGCCCAGGCCCACGTGCGCCCCTGGGAGACTGTAGCCTGGTCCACTATGGATCGGGTAGTGCATAGGGAGCTCTATGGACCGAGGGGGCATTTTTCCTCGATTTCTCGCGGTCCACCGTGGACCGCATGGCGTTTCTGGATCATTTCTCACGGTCCACAGACTATTCTATGGATTGATGCATGATCTAACGACGTGGGTTGCTTTCGGTTTCGATCCAACGGTTTGGAAGGTTCATCTGGGCCTCATTAGGAGTCCTTAATCGATTCTAACTTGATTTTAAGCCTTATAAAAGGCCCTGTTTGTGATCTGGGAATTGGGGTGGTGGCAGCGTGGTTTTCTTCAGTGGAAAACCAAGAATCCAAAGAGAGAGAGAGCACACGATGGTGAGAAAAGAAGGAGCAGGACTCCTGGACAGCGGACAGCAGTTACTTCAGAAGTTCAAGGGGATCTTTCTAGAAAGAGCTTTTATGAGGGAGAACTTTCTGTGAGAGAGAAATTGGGTGTACGAGGGTTGAAGGTGAGATCTCCTCTTGTAATATTTTTTTCTCATAGTAAATTTTACATGCTCCATGGAGGCGAATCTTTTTTTGACTGATCTACGTATTTGATTGTTTTCTGTTTTATTTATTCTTTCTTCCTGTTGCATCGTGCGGTATCGAAAAAATCCTAGAAGATAGTGTCCTGGCCAGACATCCATCCTACAGTGAGAAGGGATTAGTTTGAAGTACTGAGAGTACCCATCTCGACCATCTAGTACCAAAGCCTCTTCTTTCTAGTAACTGACCGAGGAATTGCCATTAAACCTTGTCAAATGCATTTTCGAAATCAATTTTGCGTAAAATTTCTCTCTTTGGTCTTCTTGCAGTGTGAGATGACTTCGACAGCTATGATGTAACTTTCACGAATCATTCTATTCCTGATGATGGCCGACTGAATCTCTGATATAAGCAAGTTCATGACTTGTCCAAGCCTCATGGATGTACTTTGGAGAAGATTTTGATGATACTATTTTTCAGACTAATTGGATGGAAGACTCTAACATCTACACTCTCTATTTTCTTTGTATCAAATAATATTTGTATAGTTCAGCCTTGACACAGGTCTGTTGGTGAGCCATAAACAACATCGAACAAGGCAAGGATGTCTAGTTTAAGGGTCTGCCAGTGTTTCTGAAAGAAAGAGATTGGAAAGCCATCCGGACTGGGAGCTTTGTCTCTTGAGAGGTTGAAGACGGCATCCTTGATTTCTTCTTCAGAGAATGGGCTTCTAGAGGGCTGAGGTTTTCTGGATATAGCATCTCCCAATCCGCTTCCACCATTGAGTCTTCGTTAGAACCCAAGAGCATTGAATAGAAGTCTAAAAAAGCTTTCTGAATGTCTGCTCTATTGCCAAAGACTTTGCCATCCTTTTGTATTTCTGGATAAGCGTGTTGCAGTTATTCTTCTAAACCTACCACCATATTGTAATCAATCTGGAAGACCAAGTTAATACCAGGTTTTGACTCTAACCAGTTTATTTGTTATCTTTGGTCAACTCTTCGGCTAAAAGCATATGTAAGCATGCTAACTTTGCTACCAATTTCAGAAAAATCAAATAGAGGCTGACATATTTTGTTGTTTATTATTTGTGCAAAGAAGGCTAACAGAAATAAACGTGCAACTGGATTGGCGAAGCCGCTAGAGCATTATAGCAGGGATTGCTCGAGGTATTTTTTTATGCCTCCACCGAGACTCTAAACTATGAATTATTCACAGGGATTCTTAGTGATAAATGCATGCAGTAGGTACATGTCTTTTTGAGTATGCCATGGATGGCATCTCAGTAAAATCCGATGTATTTAGTTTTATATCTTAGTAAACTTGAAGTCATTAATTAGTGGCAAGAAGAACATAGGGGTTTCTCATTAGAAACACTCAAACACCAAAGAAACCTTCCAGCACATGTAAAGACTGGAAAAACAATAATTGATTCTGTTCATATGTTCTATATTTTAAATAAATCATTAAGAGATAATATAATTTTTGGGCATGGAGTTCACGGATAGAATATAACATGGCGTTCACGGGTAGAAGATAATGGCTTGGAACCGGTAGATAAATCAATTAGCTATTCAATTTCCATGTGTTAAGCCTTGAGGTGTACCAAGGACGGCTTATTGCGTGTTCAAGAATATCTGGAAGAGCGCTGACAATGTCCATTGTTATATTGATATTGGGCAGCAAGAATGCATCCTTGCCAGATCCTAAACATCCAGGTATTGTTCCAGCAAGAGAGCTCTCTAATATTGGCTCTCATCAAGCAAGACCAAGTAGAAATTGAAATATCTATTACAATATTTGAAGGTATACAGCTATCAGGAATTGCACCAGGACTACTTGGAGTAACCATAAGAGAATCATGAGAGGGGAGAGAAATTATGGCTAGTTTGGATTCATTAACTTAAAAATGAAGTAGAATGTCCTTCACTTGGGGAAAAAACAATTTCCAACATTCCTGTGCACAAGATTAAAATTTCTCGAGTGGTTGGTTCATGTATTAAACCAAACAGGATCAATCTGAAAGAAGACCATGTTCAGCATTAATGGTTATTTGCTATGGTGTGTTGTGATGCAGCAGATGGTTTTTTCTCTCTTTTTTTTTTCCCTCTCTCCGGGAATAAAAGGTCACTTTCAGATCCTTTTTGAGTGGTAAGTTCAGATCTTTAGCAGATTGCCATAGCTTATTTCCATTTGGAAACTAAGTCTACCATGGACTCCAGGAAATTCCGGCAAAGTTGCAACCTTGAAATTTGATACCTCACAGCTGTCTGATCTAATGGTCATGATACCTAAATTATCTTACCTAAATATTTACCAAAAAAACAAACGAATGCTACTCGAGTCCTTATCAGCTTGGTCCAATTGGAAGCTTTTGTCTATTACTTTGAACATTGACTTCACCTACCTTACATCTGGACGTATGTGAAAATAAGCAGATTGAAATGCTTCATCACTCCAAGATCAAATGATCTCAGCCATCCAATTCATTCATTGTCCAAATGGTGGATCCTGATTGGTTGGCCCTAGCATACCATGCTTTGCATGACAGTGGACCACCATTACTCCATGCATCATGGAAATCATGTAGTAAGTAATTATCATTGGAATATTGGTGCATGCTTTGGTTGTAATAGAAAGACCATAAAATAACTAATTATCCATAAAGAATGATGAGTCAGCCTATCATGATAGTTAAACAAAATAGAGATGGAAACCTAAACCCCAGATCTAAGCAAAGGTCTATGCTTTCATGCAATAAGATGCGCAGACTTCCGATCCAATGGTAGTAGACTTCAAAAAGATTCTCAAAATTTATTCAACTTGTTGATTCCGCTTATAAAATATGTTACCCAGAAGGTCAGTAACCCAAAGAGAGTGAATTGAGTTTTTCAAAATTTTAAGCAAATCTAACAAATATATGCTTTTAACCAAGTTAGCTCAAATATAAGAATAGTGTACGCTATGTGCAGCAGCAGAGTTTAAAAATAGATGCAATGCAGGAATTAAAATAGGTCAACAAAACACAACATAAAGACAAAAATTTATATTGGTTTGGTGCAATCTCACACCTACATTCACTTTTCAAGCTCCACTTAAAAATTTCACTATAATCTCCTGATTACAGTACGATTGTTTTAGCCGAGCTCACAATTGAATCCAATTGGTTCTCTAAGATTACCAACCAAAATCTTATACAATTATTTTTTGGACTAACAATCCAATCTAGTTAGTTTTCGGGATTATCAACCAAACTTTACAATATTCAATTACGGGCTTGGACAAGCCTAACCTAAGTTTCTTTCACCCCAAAGAAATTTGTAAAGAAAACCCAAAATACAATAGATAAGAGTTTTTAAGTATAAATAAAAATAGAAATAAAAACTCTTTTAAGCTCGAAAAAAATCGACGATGAGTTCTTTTTGGATGCTTGACTTTTTGAGAGGATGTATTTAAAGAAGATAAAGATCTCTCTTGAATGCTTGCTGAAATCTTTGCATAAATTTTTTTAAGATGGAATGATAGAGCTTCAAGACATCTTTAATTAAAAACCATCCCCGATACAGGGGTCGACTCCTGCTCCTAAAGAGGGGTTGACTCCAGTAAAATTAGGAGTTAGCTCCTCACAGAACTATTTGTCCTCCAAAAATCATGAGTCGACTCTTCAGGTCCTAGAGTTGACTCCTCAATATAAAAAATAGTTCAACAAATTTTAATTCAAAAAAATTGGCTCAAATTCAATAGGGATCAAAGGCAAATCAAATCAATGATAAAAAATGATATTTAAATCAGAATAGATGAATCAAGTGGGAGATCAAGAATCAATCAATTCAAATATGATTAAATCAATGGAGAACTAGATAAGGGCTCTAAGGGTGAGATTCAACTAGGAGATTAACAAAGCCTTGCAGATCAAATTAAAAACTATAAAGATGCAATGATTTATCATACACATCAATAACATCTTGCACATGATCTTTTATGAATAAATATCTTATCT
Organism: Elaeis oleifera; assembly: GCA_000441515.1. NCBI lineage: Eukaryota > Viridiplantae > Streptophyta > Magnoliopsida > Arecales > Arecaceae > Elaeis > Elaeis oleifera. The sequence goes on along the minus strand of KE505569.1, from coordinate 221,205 downwards.
TGAAATTATTAGATCATGCAATTATTGAAAATTTTAATATATATAAATCTTTTGAGAATGTCAATATTTAATTCATCAAATTTATACATAAATAATTCTTTATGCAATCAAGCTTATTTTGATTTAACTTTCTTATATAATATTAACAATGAAAATAAGAAGATATAAAGAATTAAAAGAGCATACAGATTTTAAATAAAACATATACTTATTATGAACAACACATCAAAATATTCAATGTAAAAAATAAAATCATTATAATATGCATGCACAAATAGAGCATCAAAATTAATCAATTAAGCAAAATAATTTCAACAATCAATAATGATATAATGTAAAAAGTCTTGCTTTTATAAACAACATCACCCATCCATCTTCCAACCTAAGCATTCATTTTTTAAGAATTTTTTTTTTTCAAAGCATTATTGGATGCTTAGCACTCTTGTAAAATGATCATTTTCTAGATTTTGGTATCCAAATTTCTTGGATCCATAGGAGTTAGTGCACATAGTTCTTTTTAGAATCAAAATTTATTTAACAAAAGTATAATCAATTTTATTGATATTGCATTCAGAAATTTTATGATCTACTTTATTATATTAATTTAAAGCAAACAATAGAATGATTTTCATGAAAGTTCTAGCAAACATATTTTTGACAAATTTTTATTTTCTCAAAAGATTAAAATCAATTCCAGCTTTATTAAAAATAACCTTTTGATTGTTCAAAATCATTTGAAACTTTTGAGAACTTAATGTAAATTTATCTACAAATGACTTCAATCTTTTGATTTCTTTCTTTAATTCATCATTTTCAGCAATAAGACCTTTCTTTTCTCTAAGAAAAGTATTCTTTTCTTTAAAAAAAAATTTCATCAACTAAAAGTTTGTTTTTTCAAATTTCTTTTTAACTTAATATTTTCTTCTGCAAAATTTCTTGTCATTTAAAAAATTATCTTTTTCTTTCTGAAGTTTATTTTTCTCTTCAATTAAAAATTGATTTAACATTTTAAGCTCTTTATTTGTATGTCCTAACTTTTAAAATTCTTTGATTAAATTGTAAAATGTATCTTGCGATTCTTCAAATATAAAATTAGGAGACTTTTCTAAATATACCTCATTTTCTTCTGCCATCAAGCATAATTTGTCTATCTTTCATTCTTCTTTCTTATTTTCTTTCCTTGCCTTTCTCCCTCTTAATCACTGCTTTCTTTCTCCTTCCTCATGAGCCACAAGGCATAAATTAGGAAATACTTTCTTATCTTCTTTAGAGCTTGATTCTTCTTCTTGATTTGCTAGCTCTCTCATAGGTTGCTTCTAATTGATCCTATACTTATTTAACTGAAATACAAGAAAAATAATATTAAATTTATTTATATCTAATAAACAATAAAGCATGTTCATGGCTTTAGTATTTAACTGAGCCATTTCTTTATCATGCTCATCCTATATCCTTTTGGGATTGGGTGAAGCAATACCATTACTCAATGTAGTGGGTGTGTGGGGGTTATTGACTATAATTCTTCATAAAATTCAATTGTATGCATATATCAAGATATTCATCCTAGCTTTTCAATATGTGTGATTAGAGCCATTAAAAAGTGAGAGTTGATTTATAGAATGACTTTTAATAAGAAAAGATTCAATTTGAGTTGCCATAATCTTTAGCTCAAGACTGTTAGGTCAATAAGAATATAAGAGCATCCGCTCTAATAGCAATTATTGTCCAAAAGGTTAGCAACTTGAGAGATATGGTAAATTAGATTTTCAAAAATTTTAAGCAAATCTAACTAATATGTACTTTAACCAAATTAGCTCAAGTATAAGAGTAGTGTATGCTATGTGCGGCAACAGAATTTAAACATAAATAATGCAATAAAAAAATTAAAAGTGAGTAAACATAGCATAACACAAAGATAAAAAATTTATAATGGTTCGGTGCAACCTCACACCTACGTCCACTCTTCTAGCTCCACATAGGAATTTCACTGTAATCTTCTAATTATAGTGCGACTATTTTAACTGGGCTCACAATCAAATCTAGTTAGTTTTTTAAGATCACCTACCAAATTTTATATAATTATTTTTTAAACCAGCAATCCAACCCAATTGGTTTTTCGGGCTCACCGACCAAATCTTACAATGTCCAATTATGGGCTTAGACAAGCCTAACCCAAGTTTCTTTCACTCCAAAGAATCTTATAAAGAAAATTCAAGATATAGTAGATAAGAATGTTAAGTATAATAAAAATAGAATAAAAACTCTTTTAAGCTTAGAAAAAGTCAATGATGAGTTGCTTTTTTGATGTTTGACTTCTTTTTTTTAATCTTAAAAGGATATAGCCGAAAGTGAAAATCTCTCTTGAATGCTTACTGAAATCTTTGCACAAAAAAATTCTCTCTTTTCTTTTTTAAGGATATTCAATAATGACTCTCATAAATGATGTATTTCTCTTTCTAATCCTCTTCTCTTACTTTCTAAATGATTTTTTAGCTTTTAATAGTCATGAAAGTGGCTAGAGAACAAATTTTGATTATTAGAAGGGTTGAATTATCCGTTGGAGTGGAGAAACAGCTATTAAAATAAGATAGAAAACTAACCGTTAAAGTTGTCCCCAAGTCAGGAGTTGAATTATGTAGCATTTATATCATTGAACTTTAAGTTATATTATTTGTGATTCATGAATATGAAGCATGATATTTATTTGTTAAATTTATTTCACTATAAAGTATTGTTTGATACATTTTTGAATGTATTGATTTTGTTATGAAGTGATGATCGATTGATTTCGACTTGAGATAGTTTTATGTGTTGTTTGATTGAAATGTGAAATTAATTTTATCGAAAATGATATTTGATTTGAGATAAATTTTGACTTGCAACTTGACTATGCATCAAAATCCTACTAATAGGGGTTGCATCTAGTACATCAATACTCTATTAGTAAGAGTTGTACACTGATATATCGACATTCTGATAGTAAAGTTATACATTGATACTTTGACCTTTTTTAAGCTCATTCTGACGTAAGCATAGGGTATAAGTGCGATCATGTTCATGGTTGTCTAGGTGAATCAGATATTTGAGAAAATTTATTTACAAATGAAATAAATTTGAAAAATTGAATTCAAAAGCATTTTATTTTGATTAGTATTGTATATTCTAAATTAAATCTTAAATCTAATATACTCTGTATACTTATTTTAGTATATTATTATTATTGGTTTATCTAACTAAAATATTTATTGCTTACTGAATTGTCAAGCTTATTATGCTCTCTCTCTTTCAGACTCAGATGCTTAGTGTCAGATATAGATACTGTTTTGGAAGTAAAATTAGAAGTAAATTAAAGTCAGCAATATCAACATTATTTATATTTAGATTTGTTATTATTAGTTGAGATTTATCCGTTAAGATTTATTTGATGTAAAACTTTTATATATATTTATTAGTTAGATTTATTAATGGAATTCGACTTTTAGTTTTTAAATTTATTTTATTATTTGCTTTATAATATCGTAAGGAGATGCTTTACATGTTTGTGAGGGGAGTTTTCTATAATCATGCGGCAGTTGCCGCAATCCCTAACTTACGATTTTGGGTCGGGGCCGTGACACAAAGACTTCGTATAGCGCATTGACGAGTTCAAGAATGAAGTGATGCTGGTTCTCAAACTTCAGCACTAAAACCTAGTTTGGCTTCATGTGCCAATATATCTTCTCTTTCTTTATCTTTGTTTCCGTTCCTAACTAAATTAAGAAAATAACAACTAACATAATCCAAACGTTTTATTACTTAATTCAGTAGTCCAGATACATACTAACCTTTGCCTTGAATCATTAACCAACCCTTTGTAATTAAATGCAGAAGTATTTGAACTGGAAAACACATATAGCCGGACACACTTATCAGAATTGGAGCCTTTAAGTAGGGAGGTCCCTCACCACACTTTAAACTCCAATTAAAATTTTAATCAGACTTAACAATTAGCAGGTTGGTTGTCCTGGCCTACTTCATGGAGCTTAAGCATGTTGCAGTTATTCTTCTGAACCTACCACCATATTGTAATCAATCTGGAAGACCAAGTCAATACCAGGTTTTGACTCTAACCAGTTTTTGTTATCTTTGGTCAACTCTTGGGCTAAAAGCATATGTAAGCATGCTAAATTTTCTACCAATTTCAGAAAAATCAAATAGAGGCTGACATATTTTGTTGTTTATTATTCGTGCAAAGAAGGCTAACAGAAGGAAAACTTTGGGAAGATAAAGGCGTGTTACTGGATTGGCGAACCTCCTAGAACGTTATAACAGGGATTGCTCGAGGTCTTCTTTATACCTCCACCGAGACTCTAAACTATGAATTATTCACAGGGATTCTTCTTGATATAGATTTAATTTGAACCCTAAATATAATACTTTGGCATGGCAAGAATATTTAGAGGGGATGAGGCAGCGGTAAATACTTGGAGGATGGTCGGGACATGGTAAGTATTATGTAAGGTAAGTATTATTTAAGTTTATTCTTGTGCACATAAAATTTTTTATTTCAGACCAAAATGTGAAAACATCTCAGTGATAAATGCAGTAGGTACATGTCTCTTGAGTATGCCATGGATGGCGCCTCAGTAAAATCCGCTGTATTTAGTTTTGATGTCTTAGTAAACTTGAGATCATTAGTGGCAAGAGGAACATAGGGGTTTCTCATTAAAAACACCAAAGAAACCTTCTAGCACATGTAAAGATTGGAAAAAATAATTAATTCTGTTAATATGTTCTATTTTTTACAATAAATCATTAAGAGATGCAATAATTTTTGGGCACTGAATTCATGGATAGAAGGTAATGGCTTGGAACTGGTAGATGAATCAATTAGCTACTCAATTTCCATGTGTGAAGCCTTGAGGTGTACAACTATCAGGAATTGTAAAATTTTCTCATATATGAGAGACAGATTATGAGAGTTCGCGTTCTTCCAAAGTTTCTGTATTCCTTTGCTGGACCATCTTGGCTATCCTCAACTATCTCAGTTCCTTATCTCAATCAGCAGTCCCTTGGTATAAATCAGCTATAACAGGTTATATGCTTTTTCTCCCTTTTTTTTTCAGAAAAAGGAGACAATCTAAGCATTCAAATCCTGAAGGAGTAACCATGAGAAGGGGAGAGAAAATTTGTAGCTAGCTTGGATTCATTAACTTAAAATGAAGTAGAATGTCCGACACATAGGGGGGAAAACAATTTCCAACATTCCCGTGCACAAGATTAAAATTCTTGACCTGTTGGTTCATGAATTAAACCAAATTATCAATCTGAAAGAAGACCATGTTCACCACAAATGGTTATTAATGTGCTATGGCGTGATATGACACAGTAGAAGGTTTTTCTTTTTATTCCCCCTCGGAGAATAAAATGTTCCCTTTCGGATCCTTTTTGAGCGGTAAGTTCAGATCTTTAGCAGATTGCCACGGCTTATTTCCATTTGGAAATTAAGTCTACTATGGACTCCAGGAAATTCCAGCAAAGTTGCAATCTTGAAATTTGATCTCATAGCTGTCTCGTCTAATGGTCATGATACCCAGATTATCTTACCTAACTAAAAAAGAATGCTATATTACCAAAAAAATAAATATAGAATGCTACTCGAGTCCTTATCAGCTCGGTCCAATTGGACGCTTTTGTCTATTACTTTGAACATTGAGTCCACCAACCTTGTATCTCAACGTATGTGAAAAATAAGCGGATTGAAATGCTTCGTCACTCCAAGATCAAATGATCTCAGCCATCCAATTCATTCGTTGTCCAAATGGTGGATCGTGGTCGGCTGGGCCCTACTATACCATGCTTCACATGACAGTGGACCACCGTTACTCGCTTCAACATGGACTTAATTTCAGCTCATCACCACAGCCAAAGTCTTGGAGCCCAGAGTCAAGGTCTCCCCTGTGTACCGTTCATTAATCAACAGTGGAATCTAGGCCGTGCCACCCAACCCAGTCTCGTCCCCATCCCCGTCTACCATCCATGCGCCGGGTGTGATCAAACTGCGGCGTCAACACGTTCCGGCTTCAACGCCCATTATTTAATATACGCTAAATTTGAACGTGGTACACCAGGTCTGCCTGCATTCCTTCTTTACTATAAATCAAATAGTCCAATCAAGGTTAGGTATCGATCTCATGACAGATATAACATCTGTCCTTCTTCCTTTGAATCACAGCCATTTGGAAACATGAGAAGGCCTCCCACATTCCCATCGCTTCTCTTCTTCCTCTCCACTCTCTTCTCCCACTCCATTGGAGGTGACATCCTAACTCCAACCCAGCCCCTCACCGACGGCCAGACCCTGATCTCAGCCGGCAGGATCTTTGAATTAGGCTTCTTCAGCCCTGCCAACTCCAACAACCGGTATGTCGGCATATGGTACCATAAGGTGTCGGTGCAAACCGTCGTGTGGGTCGCCAACCGCCAGCACCCAATCTCCGAGCGCAAGGGAAACCTATCCATCACCGCCAACGGAACACTCATCATCACCGACCAGAATTCCACCACCATCTGGTCCTCGGGCTCGTCGGGCCTCGCCAACCCGGTCGCACAGCTCTTGGATACTGGTAATTTGATAATTAGACAGACCAGCGATGACACCCATGATCCGAATAGCTTTGCATGGCAGAGCTTCGATCACCCGACCGACACGCTACTTCCGAGCATGAAGCTCGGGTGGAACCTAACGAGCCATCTCAACCGCAACCTGACGGCGTGGACCAGTTCCAGCGACCCGGCGCCGGGCTACTATTCTATGGCTATGGATATCCAGGGCGACCCGGAGATCTTCCTATGGAACGGAGCGCACCGGGTGTGGCGCGCCGGGCCATGGGTCGGCCAAAGGTTCAGCGGCGTCCCGGAGATGAAGACCTACAGCATGTTCATCTTCGACTTCGTCAATGACCAGGACGAGATCTACTACTCGTTTAACATCTTTAACGAATCGGTCATCTCGAGGCTCATCGTGAACCAGTCCGGCGTGACACAGCGGATGGTCTGGCTCGAGCAGAGCCAGATGTGGAGCATCTTCTGGTTTGCACCCAAAGACCAGTGCGACAACGTGTCGCCGTGCGGTCCGTTCGGGGTCTGCGACCCTAACAACTCGCCGATATGCGACTGTTTGCAGGGTTTTGAGCCCAAGTCGCCGACGAATTGGGCTCTGAGGGATGGGTCGGAGGGGTGCAAGAGGAAGACGGCGCGGGATTGCCGGAACGGGACTGATGGGTTCGTGACGGTGAGCGATGCCAAGCTGCCGGACACGTCGAGCTCAACGGTCGACATGAACTTGAATTTGGATCAGTGCAGGGCTAAGTGTTTGACGAATTGTTCGTGCACGGCCTTTGCGAGTGCGAAGACCAGCGGGGATGGGTGCATAATTTGGACCACGGAGCTCACTGATCTTAGGGTGTTCGGGTTTGGTGGACAGGATCTCTACGTCCGGGTAGCAGCGGCTGATCTAGGTATGTGCTGTTCCATTGCTTTAGATAAATGAGATATATACTTTTATCACTGTGTGAGCCGGAATCTGGTGGAGGCGGCGCCTTTTTGCGTCGATTCACAATTGGGCTTATCCATCGTTAATAGTGTGTATAAGCTAGGGTCACTGAGGTGGCTTTAAGTGCGAGTCATGTTGCACACAGAAGTTAGGTGTAGCAGACTCATGCCTGTAAGTGTGGCTTCCAAAACTAACGGGCTCCTGTCAAAATATGCGGTAGGAAGCCGACCTCTCTTGACTATTTCCTCGCTTAACAGTCATCAAAGAAGCTTCCCTTGGGATCTTGGTGTGATGTCCAATCTATGTACTGTGTGACAGTGAGGCCTTGGAAAGTAGAATACAATAATATCCTAGACTTTAGGAAATTTTCCTGCGTACAACCTCATATTGTTACTAATTCTCGTGGTCCCATATGACCAGGAGAGTAATCAGGGGTAATCACTTTATAACTTTTAATGACGTATTAAGGAAAAGCTCTGGCGCCTACAACTGTTGGCTTTAGTAACTGGATAATTAACTAGCCCCATATGTGACACCAGTATTCTTTTTTCCCAACTGTTGACTTTGTATAATAATCTCCTAAATGGCACCAACCTTCTCTTGTTACACGACAAGAGAGTTGTTCATATCAAGATTTTTAAGCCCCTTTTACGGACTATGATATTCTGCTCTCTCAGTCTCGTCCCAACAACCGTCCCTATTGAGAATCCTCTATTCAATCTCTCCTTTTTTTTTTTTTTTCCTTCCTTCCTTTCTTTCCTTCTTTTTTTTTTTTTTCTTTTTCTTTTATTTTTCTTCTTCTTCTTTTAATTGTCTTTCTTTCCTTCTTCTTTGCTTTCTTTTCTCTCTTATTCCTTTCTTTCTTTCTTCATTCTCTCTTCCTTCTTTCTTTTCTTCCTTTCTTTTTTTGCCTTTTCTTCTTATTTATTTTCGTTCTTTCAACCAAGTCTTTAAATAGTTTATAACTGAAGCCCATATCATTATTCATGTGTTAATATATCATTAGAAGTTCAAAATGTTTTCACGGGATTGCATTATCTAAGTTTTCTCTGACACCCTACTACATTTAGTTTCTTACTCTAGTGCATAAGGACTTAGTGGTTACATTTCTCTGCCTAACGATTAGATATTCCGGGTTCAAATCTTGAATGTGGCATCTCCATGTATTTAACTCTATATAACTACACTCTAAATAGGTCATCCTTCCATTCGTTTTTTCAAAAATAAAAGGAAAATCCTAGCTACACTGTTTTCCTAGCATGCATTCACTACTGAACCATCGTCCATGCTTTACACATCTCAAGATTCTCAACCACTTCTTTGGTCATATATAAACAAATCATTGAAAGTTGCTTTATATCTAAATAAATTTAACTCATTTCCATCAGATGTTAAATAAATATAAGATAAGAAACTAATTGATAATTAGTTTAATGATATTAATAGACCAAAGATTCTCAACCATTTGTAAACACAATCGCAAATAACACTACAGGAGTAGTGAATAGTACACCTTTTATACACTTGCCAAAATGTAATTTTTGGTGTTAAAATTTTCCTGTAGTTTGATTTATTCTCGTGCCTTTTTCTAGTTAGACGTTTTTGGATCATGATAGCAACACATCTAAAAGTCCTACCTCACGAAAGCAACCTTGTAGGATGCTTCCTTCTCCATCAACAGGGTAAAGCCCAAAAAAAATCGAATGGAAGATATGTCTTTGCAGAAGAAACGGATGGATGATCCATTTTATGTAGAAACTTGGACGAACGATGCTTTTTTTATATTTTGCAATATTTATTTGGTGGTAGGTGTGGTGGATGGGTTGGGATGGGGAGGTTGAAGAAGATACGGAACAGGAAGAGAAATTAAGTGGAAAGGGATATATTGGTTATTTTAGAATTAGAGAAAGTAGGTAGGGACCGAGTTGGATGTTATAGCTTTTGTCATCAGGGACCCGGTCCCTCCGAGGACCGGATGTTAACTTGTGTTTTTTTTTTAAAAAAAAAAATACTTTTTACCGATGAAGTAACTAAGCAACCGCTGTTCTAGTTTTGAAAGAAAATGCCAACTAATTACAGAAAGAAAACAATTTCTTGCATTCATACGATAGAAGTGATGTTTCAGGCTCAGCGTCAGACCATTCACACCGGAACGACATAATCGCGGTCGTGGTGGGCTCAGTGCTGGGGATTCTACTGCTTGGCTTCATTTGTTGTTGCTTCTGGAAAAAGAAAAGAGGACAAGAAGACAAGGTAGAGTTGGGCGTTCTACCTCATAATAAGTGGACGTAATATGGGTGGCTCATACTGATAATTGCCTAGTTTTTTGTTCAACAGCTCAGTCCACGTTAGGTAGCGTTTCCTTTGCCAGCAACTACATTGATGAGAGCACTGAAGGAAGGGAATTGGAGCTGCCTTTATTTGATTTGGGAACAATTGCAGCGGCAACCAACAACTTCTCTATCCAAAACAAGCTTGGAGAAGGTGGCTTTGGCCCCGTATACAAGGTATATTCTCTGTCCAAGAACAGCACTTAATAAAATGTCATCATCGGAAACCAATTACCAGGATGGCAGAAGTGGTCAGCTAGATTAAATTATACTAATTTGTTCTGAATGATGTGAGCTCCCTTTTATGAGGAAATAATAATTTAACTCATTTAGAAAGATAATGGCTGCCCTCTTGGTGTTTTGATTCTATGTAGAAAATTGGGTTACTACAAAGGTCTTGATTGGTGTCTGCTTCTAATGTTAGTGTTTAAATTATTACCAAGAAATTATTTTCTATATAAGATGCTGCTTTCATTTGAATTTTAACAAAGATTTGTGCTGATTCTGTTCTGTATACTAGCAATGACATGTAATTGTTGGATGTGGTGAATTCAGGGCAAGCTGGGAGATGAACAAGAGATAGCTGTGAAGAGGCTTGCAAAGACTTCGGTGCAAGGCCTTGATGAGTTCAAGAATGAGGTAATGCTCATTGCCAAGCTTCAGCATCGGAACCTTGTACGACTTCTTGGCTGCTGCGTTCAAGGAGAGGAAAGGATGCTGATCTATGAGTACATGCCTAACAGAAGCCTGGATGCCTTTCTATTTGGTTAGCTAAGCTTTCTTCCCTGACACAACATTTATTATTTCATTAATGATGTCATTTTAAATGTGATTTTCCTATTATAAAACTTAGTTGACGTTTAAAACATTATTAAGCTTTGCCTTCAATTTACATGACATTGACCTTTGCCTGTTTAGCTGGAGAGGTAATGTGGACTCAAAGTGACATATTGCCTAAGCTTTCTCACCTGAAATGCCACTTTAAAAAGAGATATTGAGCTAAAACTTTTTATTAGACTTCACAATCAGTGGTTAGTTGGCTTTATTGAGCCCTACATAAGCTTGTTGCAATGATGCTTCTTAAGCAAATACTATATTTTAGACAGTCTTTGTTAACATGAATTTTAGAATTCCAAGCAGTTCATTTCTAATGAATCTTGGTGACTTTTAGACTGCATGCTTACTTTAGCTCAGTAGAGTTCAATTTAGTAAGACTATACCAAGGTTAACACAATTTTTCTCAGACAAAGCTAAAGCTGCACTGCTGGATTGGCGGACCCGCTATCACATTATAGTAGGGATTGCTCGTGGAATTCTCTACCTTCACCAAGATTCTAGATTTAGGATTATCCATAGAGACCTCAAAGCTAGCAACATTCTTCTCGACAAAGAAATGAACCCCAAAATATCAGACTTTGGCATGGCAAGAATATTTGGAGGGGATGAGACAGAAGCAAACACACGAAGAGTGGTTGGTACCTAGTAAGTATTTTATATTATGTTATTATACATTTGCCGAAAAAATCACCATATAATTATATTCTATACTCAGCAGTTCTCAAAAAAAAAAGAAGAAGAAAAGCTTAATCATCTTAATTATAATGCAGTGGATACATGTCTCCTGAGTATGCCATGGATGGTATCTTCTCAGTGAAATCAGACGTATTTAGCTTTGGTGTTCTAGTACTTGAAATCATAAGTGGCAAGAAGAACAGAGGGGTTTACCTCTCTCATCACCATGTAAATCTTCTAGGACATGTGAGTGTTGGAAAAAAATGTGCTCATTTCCATTCAGATGCTCTATTTATTTCTTTGAGAATTTATGACATCTGCTACAATTATTTGTCAGGCATGGAGTTCATGGAAAGACGGTAATGGCTTGGACTTGGTGGACGACTCAATAGTTCACTCATTTCCCGTGTCTGAAGCGTTGAGGTGTATAAAGGTGGGTCTCTTGTGCGTTCAAGAACACCCGGAGGACAGGCCAACAATGTCCTCCGTAGTGTTAATGTTGGGCAGTGAGAACACCCCTCTCCCAGACCCTAAGCAGCCTGGTTTTGTTTCAACGAAAGGTCCCTTGGAAATTGATTCATCATCAAGCAAGCAAGACTCCTTAACTGTAAATGGCTTATCAGTTACAATATTTGCAGGCCGATAGTAAATGTATGCAACCATAAGAAATAGGAAATTTTCTAATGTGGATTGGGAGAGAGGATGCCATCCTACTTGTTCTTTTAAACTTTTGCTTTGCTTTGTTGGACCAACTTCACTGTTCTAGGTCTATCACTCCTGTCTTGGTGGTGCGCATAATTATGTGGCTTGTAAGAGATAGCTAGCTATATAAGGTGATATGCTAGAAAGGCCAAATCAACAGCTCAAATTAGTAATCCAGAAGTTTTAGAAAAGGTTTTGATTACACACTAAACCACATAATAGCAACAAAGGCAGACGCAACTTTCACTACCAATTTGCATTCATCAACTTGAATATGAATTGCAATGTTTTACAACATGGGAAACAAAACATATCTTTAGAACCCATGCAGGAAATATGTTAGCAAAAAAATGATCAAAATTTCTACAATGAGATCAGCACCAGAGCCCCCGGCTCCCGTGGGGAAAAAGAATCAATTGTAAGTTAGTTACAACCACCATGCTGAGCTGATAATTTCTTGCTACATTTGATAGTCAGCATGCAAAAAGCTCTCATACTCTGTTCCCTTCAGAGTATTATAGACAGCATCCCAGTTTTCAACCTGATCAGATAACGGTCTTGTGTGGATCTTTACATGACGGCTCGAAGCTTCCTTTTGGCAATCTAAGGAACTTTAGAACATCCTTCACCTTCTGCAGGAAACAAGATTATTATGGTTACTCTGGTTTAAGTAATAGTACTGAGTCGAACACGTGGAAGGAACTCACATTCCTCTTGTTCACAAGATCTTCATAGTAGAGAACAACGTGGCGAGTGCTCTTGAAGTACTCCAGAGCATCAGCACCCCATTTATCCATCTGCTTCAGTTCCGCAACCAATAAAGTTGTATTGATTGTGGGCTTATATCTTGCAAGTACATCAGCCTGCATGTCATTAACCACCATGCGTTTCAACATCCAAGTCGACAAGAAGTAACAGAGGTTCTTTTTATTTATTAAGAAAGTACTCATATATCTCCATATAAAATGCAAAACCAAGACCTCATCCCTTGAATGCACATGAGCTTTATGGGTCCCATTTAGTTGCTTGGCATCCCGGTCATGTGTATTTGCAAGTACAGAGACCATGCGGCGAAGTAGGTTTCTTCGAAAGAGGAATATTGCAGAGACCCCTCTCTGATTGAAGTATTTGACTATTTCATCATGGTGCTGCATGAGACCCTGAAGTAGCCATGACAAGAAAGAAATTTAGGTGGATCCAACAAAAGAAATCTCAATATCACCATGCAGCAGCACAAGACCAAGCTTCTTGTTGGATAATCTAAGCAAGCATAAATAAAAAGATAAACAAGCATTATTTCCCAAGTTTATACTTTTCTAGATTTCCGCAAGATAAATTTAACATGCATACAGGGGTTCTGTTCTTCATTCTATATGAATTTTATGCAGGGCTTATCCATGTGGAAAGTTCATTCACTACACAGGAAACCAATTTGCGCTGATGAAGTAAAACTTGTCCAAATCTTCTTAGGATTACCACCAAAATACTCAAGAGTTCCAAATGTTAGAATAAAGGTGGGCCGTGCTCATAGGGGGACTCATTGACATTGGGGATGTAAATGAGACAAGCTCGAGCAAGCTAGGCCCTGCTCAACCTTGGCTTGTTTAGTAATCTAGCAAAGCTCACATACATACAGCATTTGAGAACCTAGGGTCTCTCAAGGATTTCATATAGCATAGATATAAAGGTTTTGCTAACAAGTGTATGACTTTTATCTCTTTCCATCTTTAGACAAATGCATGTAGGAGCATCAACATCTTAGTGTAAGCATCGGTTCATCTTATCGATAAAGTGCTCCTGGAAGGGACTTAACTCTAGACAACCTAAAGTGCTAAATCATTTCTCTGGTTAAAGGAAATAAAGTCAGAGAAAGTTGGTCCAGCCTATTTCCATTGTCCCACTATCATGGTTGCCAGTACTGATCTGCTGACTGGTACACACCACACCAGGTCAATATAGGCACCCAACACTAGGTTGGCAGGCACCCAACGCTAGGTTGGCACAGCATATACTAAGTCATTTTTATTTTTATCAAAAAGACTTTCAAATCTTGTAATATTTGTTTCAGCCTGGCACTGCATGTACACCAACACAGCACAGTAAGGCAAGCCAAGCAGGCACGCCAGCCATTGGCACCCAACACTGGGTTGGCACAGCATATTAAGTCATTTGTTTAATTTTATTTAAAAATAGACTTTCTTTTGACAAAACGTTACTGGTCTAGCCTGCACACCTTGTACTGGTAGCTCTTAAATTCTTACCCATTATGACGACTAGCACAATTTCCCTGCCGAGCTGCCTTTGCAAAACTCTCTCTCTCTCTCTCTAAATGGCTAATTTCTCTTCCTCTTCCTAATTTCTTCCCTTCTCTCCTCTATTCCTTTGTTTTTTGCAAGATTCACTAAGCGCAGAAAATACTACCCATTATCCCAAAGAATCCACACTAGACACAGTAAAAGGAGTTAGCTTGATGCATATAAAACCCATAACAATGTTATAATGCATTATGAACCAGACAAAATAGGGCACCTTTTCTAAAAAAAAAGTTCTAGGTGTCAAGACACTCCTCCAGCCAATTCAAACCAACCTGGCCTGATGTCCCTTAGACAAACAAGGCTACCTTACATACATATATATGTGTACATATAAATATTGTATGTATGTATGTATGTATGTATGTACGCAACACGGCATTGCTCCAGCAATTCAAACCAACCTAGTCAGAAGTAACCTAATTTTTGTGAGGATGAGTAGTTTCTTGGGCACGAAACACATGACCAAAAAATCTCTGTCATCAATGTTATAGATGCTGACTTTGATTGTATTCCATTGAAAGTCGTGGGATGGCAATTGATGGGTGACATATGCGAGACATCATATGACAGATAGCAACTATGTGGTGATAAGGTATGACTGGTGACAAAAGCAGTGCATTATGGGTGTCATGGGACTATAGCTGGTCATTGCAGCAGATAGTGGAGGTGATGATGATAGAAAGTGCATGGTCCAGGGAAGGGAATGGAATTTTAAGACAAGGAAGCCACATTCAAATCAAGATAATCAAGTCATATCCAGGTTTCCAAAATTTTATTTAATGACAGAATCAGAATGTGAGTCTTTCCCATCTGGCCCACTTCGACAAGCTTTCATTCCACAATAAAAATAGTCTAGTTTAAAATACTAGAACTTGTTCAAAGATATTATTTCCTTTATCTAAGTTCTCATACTAAAGGTTTTATGGGCTAGCTTTTTCAAAATGACAATTACTAAGAGAAGATTCATCTTCCTTTTTTCTGACAATCTCTAATTCTTAAAATTTTAGCATAGAGGATCCAATCCCAAAAAGGAAAAGACCTAATAGAATTGAGGACACCCATTAACACAGAACAATTAAAAAAATCTGCCACATCAACTTTGAAGATTAGATTTAACATTCTTATCAGAAGATATTCCAAGATAAAGACTTAAAATTCACTTTTCCCTTTTCTGTTTTTGAAGTGACAAGTATTGTGAAGAACAATGATAAAAATAATAAGACGAATGGAGGTCACCCTCTCATCATCAGTTGTAAGAAGATATTTAGCATCCAAAAAAGAGAGAAACAGAGTAGCACAAAAAGGCATTCCTGACAGAATTATAACACTATGACAATTAGATCTTAGGCTCTAAAATAGCTATAAACTAAGTGCTCATAGATATAATCTGCAATTGTTTAGCTTCCTTTGAAAATTCTTTAAATTCTCAAACTTCAAACCAGATAAAATATATAAGGACCTCAACCAGTTTTAGTTCCTTGGGTACAAAGATTACAACATGAGTGGTGAAGCGCTAGCTTGACAGCTATTCAGTCAGCCCTCAGTATGTATATAGCTTCTCACATATGTTACATCCATATATAGCTCCTCAGGTACAGAGATTATTACACCAAGATATTAACCATACATATATAGCTTCTCACATATGTTACGTCCACCAAACAAAATTCCAACAAGTTCAATACAATTCATTCACCTTATATATATACTCAAGGTAAACTCTGATAATAACATGTTTAAATTCTCCCTCTGCACTCTCAAACTTTTTCTGCTACATAAGTAATGGAGTGGCCTCAACAAATGGCCTTCCCATCACTAACCAAATTGCTATAAGTTAGGGAAGAATTAGTGTGAAGCTAACCACCTAGATGGAGTTCGAAACTGGATGAAGAAAAGGCAAAAGAACTCTGGAAATGGAACAGTATTTAGAAAATTAATTTTCCTCTTGTGGTAAAATTATTTCTTTAGAAAGCCTCATCACTCACTGAAGTCTTATTTAACTATTCAGATACAAATCCATTTTGTGGGATTAGGATGGGGATATTGGTTTGATTTTTATACAGTACTTTAAAGCACTCCAATTTGTAAAAATAAGTTACAAACATATATGGAATTAAAGTAAACCATTTACAGAAACATAATGAATCTCAGAATAGTCAGACGAAACATTTCTTTTGGAAAATGTACAACAAAATCCCTAGTATTTGCGATGCAATTGTTGAATATTGAAAACTGAGAATCTGGGTTCAATTTCAGAGGATAAGATAAGCGTTGATTTCAACTCTACTTTTGCAATTCAGTTAAAACTGTACACAAATCAAAAAGTAACAAATAATGAAACCATTCAGAAATCATTTAAAAGTTATTTCCAAAATTCTTGTTTTTGTATTAAAAAAGCATAAAACCATATATGTAACAAATTTGGGCCCATTCATTTCAGTTGAAACTCCAAAACCAACCCAAGTGCTGGATTGGACAGGACATTATAATTTTGGTTGTAAGGTTTTAAACACTATGATCTGGAGAAACACATTTTTCAAAAACCATATGAAAGTTTTTACACCTTCAAGCACTAATTAACAAGGTTACAGAGGGAGCTATAGAAATTAAAATTATGGAAGAAACAAATGAAGGCATAATCAAAAACCATAATAGAAGACAAGACTATGAAGTTCTTCTGTGATGCCTTTTGATTCGACAAAAGACTAGGGAGACAGTGACAATAATTTTTTTAAAAAAGTCAAAATACTTAGAAGCAGCAAACTTTGTAGCTTGTCATCAGCGAAACTTTTTGACCGAGTTAGATGCTGTCCTCGCAGCACTACAGGAGGCAGCAGACCTAAACATATAGGAGCCATTGACTCATAATAATGCTCAAGCCACAGCATAATGGGGACCCCATCTCCAAAGTTGTTCTGTTAGTAGTTCAGTGTAAAGAGATGTCAAACAGATTAAATAGCTTACAAATTCAGATTAGTTAGTGGAACAGCTACAAAACCACAGCCATGAATAAATCATGGAGCAGTGAGGTTCCAAAAGATACTAAATGTGACATGTCACAATTCAGCTAATAAATTTTTATATTATATATTTTAAATGGAATAGCCGCAGTGTTTCTACTCTCCCCCTTCCTCAAGGAAAAGAACAAATAAAGGCAACAAAAGATCTCTCAGGTATATGGTTATAAACCTCAACTGATAAATCAACGGACAATAATTCAAAGTTTGATGGCATATCGAAATCAGTTTCATTTTGGCATCTATTCCCTCTATTGGTGATGAATTCCTGGTCAAAGATACCTCAGGCAAGAAAAAAGTTGGGCTGTTAAACCTATAAGACCAATTGGCATGTAGCAAACTGACCTTGTTGACCATGTAGTTCATGCCTATGCAACAGAAAGCTTTCAAAGTTTTAACAGAGATTGACAAAGAGCAATGAAGGCTAGGTTATTAAAGGAATTGCATTCATCTCTAGGTTTACCATAGACATAAACTGAAATAGAATTGTGAGGACCCACACTAATGTCTGTTTAGTCTCATATCGACTATGCATTGGGTGGTTTTTGGATACTTATATAGAACCAAGAAATCCTAATAATGCCTTCATGACTAGCTTTTTTGGATGAGGCCCTAGGTTGTTATAAATGATATTAGAAGGGACTTGGTCCATGGCCCATATGGACTAGGAGATCATAGCACGGGCCCATTTTGGTTGACCACAAGCTAATCGTGGTATTTGTGATTAGACTTATGGTACTTGTGAATGGATCTAGACCCTTAGCCTGTCAAGTATGCTAGGACATAAATGAAGGAAGTATGTGAGAACCTATGCAGATGTGTGTTTCGTCCTACATCGGCTAAATATTGTATAGATCTTAGGTACTCATACAAGGCCAAAGAATCCAAATAATAACTTCTAGTTAGCTTTTTTTCACGAGGTCCTAGGTTATTAAAGCAATCCTCACATATATAAATTCATCTAACAAACAAGGTATATATCTATCTATTAAATACTTTACTTCTCATGACCTAGAACCATAATTCTATCAAAATCATTTGCTAATTTTATATTCTTTAGATTTTCATTTAATAAGCTATTTCGAACATATTATACAAGCTTCTTGCACAATCATTCACATGTTCTATTTTAACTAGTGTTATACCATTCTCTTTGCTTTTTTCTTATTCTCGACCCCAATCATGTAAATTTAATGAAGGTATAAAAGCAACATGACTAAATAAAATTCTTCAAAATCTATTTCTATTTCTATTAGCATTCATGATCCAATATATGGATATCACTTCCTAGCATCACCACCTTTCACCAATCTTATATCATCTACACTACTAATCTTGATTTTAAGTTCTAACAAGAAGGGAGGCATCTTGATTGTCTCATTCCATTCATGTGAAAAACAGGACTGACATAGGGCTGAGACTTTGAAATCTATCCTTGTGGAGAAAGAAAGATGAAGAAAAGGAAGAAAAAAGGAAGAAGAAGGAAGAAAGATGAAGAAAGGAAAGTGAAGAAAGAAGAAGAAAAATGCGGTCAAGATAAGCACCATGATTTTGCACTAACTGTTGTTGATCAATAGAAGGTTGCCAAAAAATCAGTAGCCAAGGATAGGAATGGTTCCTATAACATCCCATATCCTAACACTAGGCTACATAGGTAGGGAACATGCCAAACTAGCTAAAACCTAAAAAGAACACCTCTTTTGAATAAAACACCAAATCCTCCTCTCCTTTCTATCATAGTCTCTGCCTCCCAAATTACAGAACCACAACGTTAGTTTTTTACTGAAATATTCATTGGAAGGCCATACACCAAAGAACAACCACAGACTACGACACACCTCAGATTCATGACTATGAAATACAAGTTAGAAGAAAATGCCTATATAGGTTCAGGCCAACCCGAGATGTCCTCCCAAAGTTGGACACTACACGCATTCATTTCCGATTTCCCAAACCTTTTCAACCTTTCACTCTCCTCCTCCATATAGTCATTAGTATTTCCCTAACAAGGAAGTCAAGTTTCCTAATTTCAAGCATCCCATTGTCTTAGACAAGTGCTCCTCTCTCCAAAAAGAGTATTTCATGATGTTTCTGTAGACGATCAACTATATTGGGATCTTAGTGAGTGAAGCATTATCAAAATTGAGAAAGGTGTTGCATTATTTAGCACAAGTTTGACTGCCTACAAAGAGTTAATATTTTTCTAAGTTACAGTGCTTCAGTCTCAGATCACCATAACTTTAGTCCAGGAATGTGTGTCTCCATGCAAAAAGAAGATTAAGTTTAAAACTTTCAGGTTTCCTCTTGTTGCATCCAGTCCGCCTGGCAAACACCTCAATTAGATCAATTTCCATGATCATCCCAACAAGGGTCCCTAGTATCTGTGAGTTACAACTTTGGCAAACTACTTGACTAGGCCCCTCTCACCATGGAACTTAAAGATGCTGATGCATCTCTAGTTCAATACCTCCACAAGGGAAACAGCAAAACAATAGGGGATTTACTTGCAAAATGCACCACGTATCGTAATGCATACAACCATGATATGAAAAATATTTGATTTTCACAATATTCACTCCCTCTCTATTGTTGAGCAAATCACACTCCTTCATTTGCCTGGAATGCAAAATCCTTTAGATCTGTCTACAAACCATTAAGGGTCCGTTCTTTTATGGGTAAAAAATCTATCTAAAAATATATATTTCCTAGATAAATATTTTTCAAGCAACATTTAGACAGAAATAATTTATCTATATTCTTTTATGCATGAGAAAGTGGCTTTGAAATCTATTATCCATATTCTTTTGCATAACTCCTTTCCTGGTAAGTTGCTAAAATTGATCTATATTTTCCATAATGCCCTTTATGCTTTTTAGGTTTGGAGAAAGTGGATGACTGAGTTATTAGGCATTGAATGATGGAGGCATTGGAATTCAGGATGTGGCATTTTAGAATAAATTAAATACCTACTTACTAACTAATGAAAAAATGATTTAACCACCCCTTAAGTGGATAAGATTTTTCTCCCATTTTATGGGCAAATGCTACCAATGGAAAGTAACTTACTCATCTTGAAAAGCATGAGAACATGGGTAAATTGATCGATGGAAAGTTGACTAACTTTCCCATGATATTTACCCACAACAAAAGGTGCCCTAAAGAAAAAAATGACTAAGAGCAAAATAAAAAAAAGTAAATAAATGCTCACCACATTGGCTAAGATAATTTGCAAAAAGTGAAATCTCTTTTGCATCCTGATTTAGGGTACTATTTAACAAATAAGTACAAAACCATCACTATTGTACAATCAACAAATTACTTCCTTTTTCCTAACCTCATCCTTGCAACCTTTAGGAAGTCTATCTACGTCATATTATATTTCCCAATTTTATTAATTGAAAATTTGGCTAGACATATTATCTCCAATTAATAACATTTTTATATTCTCCATGATGCGGCTACAAGTTCTCTTTTTCTTCACATGCAACCATCAGCTACTCATTTTTCCATCCTATATCTTATATATTTTAAAGTTGAATTTTAATAACAACTGTCATTTATATCCTTCTTGTCTAGATACTTCACTTTGGTGTTATTTCCAAATAACCACTTCCTGAATAAAATTTCAACCTGAACTGGGTCTTTAGTTGGCATTACTCCACACTTTAAAAGAGCACTTTCATGCAATCTGATCCTATGCAGTTATGTCAAAAAGACCTAATCAATTTACAGCAATTCAGAGTACCCAATAACATAAAGGTTCCACTTTTTAAAGGTTCTTAAAAGTCTTAGTTTCTGAGAAGATTATTAGAAGCTCAACCTTCCACACCATAAGATTTTGCAGAGTCATTTTTTTCTGTTTTTCCTACCAAACTCTATTGTTTTGAAGTCTAGTTGGTTTAGCATCCAAACAGATTGACTCTTTGCCCAAAAAATAAGGTCACAGTTAGGCTCCAGAAAGTATGAACAAGAAAAAGCATGCAATAAACATATATACTCCTAATGTTCGGAACTAGGAAACAGCTTTCCAATCTTAAAAAACTGAATTCTCAGAGATCAAAAGTTGACACAGATAGTAATATAGATGACAGTAGTACCGTAAAATTTTGAACTAGAGAGAGAGAGAGAGAGAGAGCAATTAATTAGTATAGGTCAGCTCCACAGCTCCAATAGAAGAACTCAGAGTTTGTACAGAAGAAGAATAGTATTTGTAATCTCATTACATAATAAAGTTCAGCTGAATTCATGTAACATATTCTTAAAGGATTCATAATTAAGGAAAAAAAAGAAATATGTGGTTTTACCTGATTAAGCATCCATTTGAAGCCAATAGCAGCTGTGCATTCATTTTTAGAAGCACTACTATACCAGTCCAGATTGTAAACTTTATCTAATGTTCGCACGATAGATGAAATATTACTACGTCTTTCTTTGACAGAGAATATCTCACCATTAGAGCTAACATTAACATGGCTATTCAACAAGGTCTCAAACCACCCACTTCCAGACCTCTGCATTGACAAAATCGCAAAGAACCGAACTGCTGTGCATGCACACTCATTCCTGTTGGATACACCAAAAATTGTAAAACATGATTTTGACCGAAGATAATCAATCAATGGCCAAGAAACCATCATTACCTCCTATAAGTAGTGGGTTCTGGATAGTGCACATAAGGAACCTCGGATTGTGGAATGCCAGGATGAGGGCAGGGTTGTGGTTCTTTAAATCTCACCTTAATTACATTGGAGGTTTCTGGGATCCCCTTTTGTCTTAAACATAGTATGCATATATAAACGCCACTGATCATTACCAAGGCCAGCACAGCCATCCACAATACCAGAGGATATTTCTTGGAAGGCTTTATGATGAGACTATCCTGCATAAGAAGGTTGGCAGAAACCAACCATGTAAGCTCTGCAACTATTTTAGAAAGATGTGATACCTAAATGCAAAATGATTCAATTGACGTAACTAAATTATGAGACAAGAATTTCCTAAAAGGATCTTTGTGCATCAGAAATCAGAAAGAAATCATGAGCTGAAAGGCTAATAGACACAAAAGATGATTCAAAATAATGCATTAATTTAAAAAGGTGATATTTAATGGGAACAAAACCATGGAAAACAGAGTTATCAAAGACATTCAATCTTAGAATAAAATATCGACCAATCCAAATCTCTCTCAGATTAAAGAAAACGAGCAAATTTTAAAGGAAAAAAAAGAAAAATCTCATATGGTACAAACCAAAGAACACCCAGATCAAAACACAAAGCTTTAACCTAAAAACGTAACAATTTTTTTAAGCACGAGATAGATAACAATCTCACCAACAAAACATAAAAAGGACGCATCTTTTTCACGGAATCAAACAAAAAGCCCCAAAAGATGCCAACTTTCTGATCAAAATGAAATTTGTAAAACACGGGCTAAAAAAAACAGGTTAATCTTATATAACCAAGAAATCAAAAGAAAAAAATGCAAGAATTACCTTATTGAATAACAGCAGTCCTCCATCATCCTCTCCTTCCTCTCTTTCCGTTTCTTGAATCTTTAAGGTAAAGGGCATGAAGAAAAGCTTCCCTTCCTATGTTCTTTTTATCCTCTTTTCTTCCCCTATTCTTCTTCTCATCACCTCCCTTTAGGTTCCATCTTTCCCCGCTTCTCTTCCCCTTAGAAAATCAAAGCCCGAACCTGCATTGGGTTCGACGCTCATCGAAGCCCTCCCCTCGTTCCACCCTCCTCCTCTACAAGGGTTTGCTTTCTTTCTTCCTTCCTTTCTCTATCCCTCTCTGCCCCTTCTATTCCCTTTGTCGAGCTATAAAAGAGGCTCCCTTTTCTTCCCCTCCCTTCTTTCCTCTTCGGTGGCTTTGAACACGGCGCTTGGAGAGTGTTGCACCTATGTTTGTTGGGTGAGAACGCCGAGGACGAAGGGCGAGAGAGAGAAAGGAGGAAAGATTAACAGTGCGAAAAAGAAGAGTGTTTTATTGTTTGTTTAATTAATTGTAGACGTATTGGATAAACTATTTTTAGACATACCTACCGTGAGATCAATACTGTCGAAATTGGATGGCCACCTTTACAGCAGGGCACTTTGGGGAGGTTTTATTGACCAACGCGGCGTTGATTTCTGTATCTTCCCTGAATTCTTTTTTATTTTTTTCTTGACTCTTTCGATTATGTCCACAAAAGATTTACATGAATGCTTCATCTCATCTAAGAGAAGTAATTAAAAAAAAATAATCGACGGCTAGATTTACCTCATGTACTAGTACATCAACTCTAATATTAGTTTCTTAGATAGGACATCACATCATGCCATGATACACCATATAAAGATCTGGTATCTTATTTTTGATCTTTTAATATATTCCTCCTATAGATTTGGAGCGCGTTATCTTTGGTTTATGCATTTCAAGCAAAAATTTTAGGTTGTTGATCCATGGTTGGTGTTAC
>KE505569.1:151923-170019 GCA_000441515.1 Elaeis oleifera | reverse complement strand
CACACACAGATATATATATATATATATACATACATGCATACACACACACACACACATAGATACATACATACATACACACACACACACATATATATATATATGTATACATACATACATACATACATACATATATATATAGGTATACATACATACATACATACATATATATATATATATATATATGTATGTATACATACATACATATATATATAGGTATACATACATACATACATATATATATATATGTCATACATAGATACATACATACATATGTGTGCTTGTGTATGTAATGCATATACAAATGTACTACATATTTATACAGGAGGGTTCTCTTTCGCAGTAAGAGAGTCGAATGCGAACAATTACAGAGGCACCAGACGTACCAGAGATACATAGTTATGTAAGACTACCAAGAACTTCCGTCTTGTGTCTCTGTTTCGCTTGCAGCAAGTTATGTAAGACTACCCGAGATACATATTCCGATCAGTAAGTTGAGGAAGTAAAGTACTACTTTGAATGTAATACATTCACTTAATCTTTCAGTAACAAAATCTTTTGCAACAAATATATGCAGGCAAGAGACATCTCTTTTGAACTGTCACAAAAGTGAGTGTAAGACATTGGGTAATCTTCTTAGCCAAAGGCTACCTAATTCGACGCTGCCATTGACCTTCAGCTAATGATAAACCGTCCTCTAACGGCCTGCTAACATTGTCATTGTTATTTCATTCACCGTACAACTCGAAGAAGATTCTGTATCTGTTGCACTTCTCTCGCTACAATAACCAGGCTGCTTTGGTTGTGGCAGCATTGCGCTTGCACTCGCCAACATCAAATTACAGTTGACATATGGGTCTGTCCTCGGCTCTATCCTGAACGCATAAGAGGCCCACTTGTATGCATCTGAGTACTTCATTAATGGAGTAAGAACAACCCATTGACTTATCTAGCAGTTCCAAGCTCTTGCCTTCCTTCCATAGTTTCCATGCCTGAAAGTTTTAAATCAATATTTGAGAAGACATTAGAAAGTAGATGGAAAAGACTTTGATAAAACATGAATCCTATCATTTTCTTACATGATTAAGGAGGCTTAGGTTGGGCTCAGCATTATAAATTCCTCTGTTCTTCTTGCCACTTATGATTTCAAGCACCAAGACACCGAAGCTAAAGACATCTGACTTCACGGAGAAAACACCATCCATGGCATACTCTGGAGACATATACCCACTGCATGACATCACCAGAATTATTAAAAAGAGCTTTTTAAAGAAAGTTTAGGATAAAAGTTTTCAGGGTCAAAATAAACACAGTAAAATATTTACAAAAATGATGCTTACTATGTTCCAACCACTCTCTTGGTATATGCGTCACTCTGATCTCCTCCAAATATTCTTGCCACGCCGAAGTCTGAGATTTTGGGATTCATGTCTTTATCTAGAAGAACGTTGCTAGCCTTGAGGTCCCTGTGGATGATTCTGAACCTAGAATCCTGATGAAGATAAAGAAGTCCACGGGCAATCCCACAATGATACTGAAACGCTTTTGCCAAATCAGGAGTGCGGATTTGGTTTTATCTGCTCAATAATCAAGCAATTTAACCATTACATTGTTGAATTTTGCCTATTCAGTAGATAATTCATATATATATATATATATAAGTGAACTAAATCCTACTCCATTCCAATAGACAAATAAAATTATTTTGAGCACAATTCTATAATAGTTTCCATGAATATCTAAGATTAATTAAATCAGCAAAGTAGGAAATCTGTAGGCTTAATGTTTTGTATTTTGTACTACCATTTCAAGATTATTAATGTTTATTTAAATCCTTAAATCTGATTGAAGTTCAAAATAGGTAAGAATGACCAACCGAAGATAATGGTGTCCAGACTTCTATTATGCATATATTCATAGATTAGCAACCTGTCTTCTCCTTGAATGCAGCAACCAAGCAGTCTAACAAGATTTACGTGCTGAAGTTTGGCGATCAACAAAACCTCATTCTTGAACTCATCAATGCCTTGTAGTGAATGCCTTGACAACCTCTTCACAGCTATGCTCTGCCCATCCTCAAGTTCACCCTGGTCCATCACAACCAGTTTTCATGGGGTCATCATCCAAGAGCATGTCAACTTCTTTAATCAGACAAATAAAGAAAAGATACGATGAAACAAGGATAGTCACCGTGGGTACAAACTTAGCTTCTCATAGAAATTGATTAAATGCTGTCATCAGGAATTTTCTCCATAAATGATAACCAAGTCAAACAAATATTGCAATGAGACACCAACATTACCTTGTAAACAGAGCCAAAGCCACCCTCACCAAGCTTATTAGCGATAGAGAAGTTGTCCGTGGCCATCACTATGGTGCCTAGTTCAAATAGGGGGAGTTCCAGTTCTTTCCCTCTGTTACCTTCATTTTCCGGCTGGTGGTCCTGAGTAGGACCTAATGCAGTAAGACCAAAATCAAATGACAACTGCCTTCGCCCACCTAACTTAATACCTGGTTTAGAAGAATTCATATAAGCGGTGAGTACATGGATTTAGGGAATAGCAACTCCTTGTTCTGTTCTTTTCTGAGAAGAAACGGTAATAAACTTACGATGGCTTTTGAACATCTTATGCCAGATGTAACATCCACTTGACACCAATAACAGCAGCCCACATGCTATACTTATAAAGATAATAACAATCACTTTTTTCTTCTTGTTCGAGTTGCCTCCGGTTGAGCCTGTGTATGCATTAGTTTAATGGAATCATGAGACAATTTTTGACTCAGTTTAATCTATCTACAATAGTGAATGTCAGACTTGCCATTTCGTTTGTTTTAACAGATGACTGGTGTATAATAAACAGATACAGCTTAAAAATAAAGGCTTGATACTTGGTTTATCATCTTAGGAAAGACCAAATTGAATTCAAATTAGGATGTGATCATCATTTGTAGGTAGAGATTTTTTATCGAGGATGTCTCTCGTTGAAAGTATTGAGGAAGGCCTTTTATTTGTCAATTGGAATTGGAAAGGAGAACATCTTTAGTTTATATGTGCCGGTCAATCCTCTCTGCTCTACCTCTTTGTTATTTCTCATTGAAATCTTCCCTTTCTTTATCAACCAGTCTGGATCAAGCAATGAGAAAACATAAGCTAAAGATTAGGTCAAAGTTCTACGGCCATGGCCAATTTTTCTAGACGTGAAGTCTGACGTTTTCATTTTTCCTTCCTACGAGAAGAATCTGGAGTTTTCATACTGGAAAATTAAAGAGTATACGTTAGGGAATAAAGCATGGAAAAAGGAACAAAGCACATTTAGACATTAGCGTCCAATTTCATACAGGAAAACTAAAGAGTATACATTAGTCATCGACAAGTGAACAGAGCATGGAAGAAGATATCCAACTGATCTGATCAGATATTAGTGTCCAATTTCAAACTTTACAAGCCTCTAATATCTAAATCAAAAGGACTCTTCAAAAAGAAAAAAGGAAAAAAATCTAAATCAAAAGGAATAAACACATTTATTGTTTAGGAAAGAGATCGGAGAATTGAAGAAGGAATAACGTCATTTAAAATGCACACACCCATCATAAAACCTATTTAGACAACAAAATCCATATTACCTAGAGTTAAGATCTTCAGCAATAGACTCTAATTGACATGCGTCCTGAGGCAAGATTCGACATGTATTTAGTTACAAGTTAAAGCAAGTAAAGAAATCTAAAGACTTACTCAGATCAGATGCTGCAAGACGAACATAGAGATCCTGCCCACCATCAACAAATTGCCTAATATCTATCAGATCACCTCCCAAAAATACAACCGCTTCCTTCTCCACTGATATTAGCAGTTGCATAGGCCGTACATGAACAATTATTCAAGCAGGTTTCCTGACACCGCTCAAGGCTCATGCTCTCATTCACAGTGGAGTTTGAGGAGTCGGGCAACTTGACCTGAGACAGTCTTAGAATCCATCTCCTTGGCAATCCAACCTGGTATTCCGCACGCACCCGTCATGCCCATCTCTGAGATTCCACTCTTGTGGTGACTTGGGACTGAATCCTTGAAGACAGTTGCAGTTTGGTGAGTCGTTCGAGTTACAAATGCCATACGGGCCACACTGAGCATAATTATCGCATCGGTCTCTTGGCATCGACCAATAGAGGCTCCACCCTACTGATGAATTAAACCAAACATATCGTTGAATCGTTGATTGGTTCAGCATAAACCTTGAAACAATCGAGCTGTCTACAACTTGATACGTGTAATATATTTCAGGTGGATTATCGACAAATTCAAAGGTGAAGTATTTGTCAGAATCCATCTCAGGCTCACCACTAAATCGAATCCCATTCCAAGGCCCATTTCGATACACTTTTGTCGATTGCTTCCATATGAAGAACTCCGGTGATCCATGAGGATCAAGCTTGAATGAGTAGTCCCCTGGTGAAGGGTCATCGCTGCTCTTCCATGTGGTAAGATATTGGTCAAAACCAGTTGTTAAATTCAATCCAAGTTTCATTCCTGGAAGCAACGTATCACATGGGTAATCAAAACTCTGCCACAACAAGCTATTTGAATCATTTGTACCTTCTTTCACAACAAAATTCCCGGTATCCAAGAGCTGTGCCACTGAGCTACTTGCTTTCGTGGAATTTGCCGACCAGAAAACCTTGGCTGCCTGATTGGAGAGGATGAGATTTCCATCGCTGCTGATGTTTAGGATTCCAGTATTGTTGGTAAGCGGAGCATCTCTATTGGCAACCCAAACAAATGTCTGAGGTGAGATATTCTTGTACCAAATACCCAAGTATCTATTATTTGAATTGCCCAGGCTGAAGAAGCCTAATTCAAAGTTCCACCTGCTGAAACCAAAGTTTGGCCATCGCTGAGGGGTGTGCTCGGGGTGATGGTGTCTCTTGCAATGGAGGGAGACAAGAGGCTACAGAGGAACAGAAGAGGAAGTGGCCAAATCTTCATGGCTTTCACTTGCTTGTCTTAGTGGATTTGGTATTCTTAGTGGCATGGTTTTATATCTACCAAAATCACGTTGCGCAGGCCAATTTGGACTCAACTTCCAGTGGGCATCTAGAACTGCGGCTTTCATCCTCTCGCGGTCTAAAGTTTCTGATGGGTTGAAAATTCTAAAACTTACCATCCTGTCGTATCGTGGCTTTCTTCCTTCCTTTCTTGATTTTCTTTTTTTTCAACTTTAGTGCTCAGCAAACTTCTTGTTCTGATGTTGAATTTTTAGGTGGAGTAAATACTCGGTCTGGATGGTGATTGGTGATGCGGTAGAATTCCAGCAACCAATCTATGTTTTTTGACCTCAAGGGAGACCCTCTGAGCAAAGAGTTGACTTGGTCTATATATATATATATATATTGAAGATGATGGAGACTAATGGGTGTAATCCTCATTAGTCGTCAATTTTATTCAGAAACAGAGGAGGAGAATGTACAGTCAGTATAAGTTACACCATATTAGAGAAGAAGATAATAGAGGAATATACAAGCTTAAAGGAAATGGAAACTGCTGCTTCTAAGAGATTCCAAGGAAAAAGCACTTCTTCATGGTTGTAGGCAAATGGAGACTGAGAAGAAAAGCATCTTAGTGCATCATTATGCAGCAATAAAAGGATCACATTGATGATCACAATGCGGCGAAATTCTCCATCATAGTCTCCAAGAGACAGATGATCGAGGGTGACAATAAAATGCCAAAATTGATGAGAAGTAAGAGGCCTCCTGATCATCAAAGCCTAATAGAAGGGCAGCAAGAGAAAAAGCAACTTTCTGTGCAGATGGAGCAAAACAGAATCTTAGCAGCCTGGATGATCCATCAAAATTAGCAGTGAAAACAGTGACTTTGTCACAGCCAATAGAAGAAAAGCATCAGGGTAAAGAATTCAAGAATCCTCCAGGTCATCAAAGGGAATGCTGCGCATCGTCCCAGCTAGTTGGCGAAGCCCGGGAGAACCTTTTGACTGCAGAGGATTGACCAGTCATGAAAAAGATAATCCCTTTCCAAGCCACTGAAGCCAGGGAACAAGATTTTAGGAAGATTCTGGCATTTCGCTCAGTCCAACAGCTCCAATGGATGGCTGCTAACATGATCAAAACAGCAGGTCGCAAGTTTACTGGAAACTTTCTGTTGCACCAAGATGCTCATGCATCTCTAGTTCAATACCTTCCCAAGGGCAATGACAAAAACAGGGGATGTTCTTGTAAAATGCACCAAAGTATTGTAATGAATACATGCATGATAGAAAATGTATCTTATTTCTAAATATTCACCCCTCTCTATTGTTTAGCAAATCACACGCCTTCATATGCCTGGAATGCAAAATCCTTTAGATCTGTCTACCAACCACTAAAGAAAAAAAAAAAAACCAAGAGACAAATACCTCTCTAACTGGGAAAAAAAAAATGCCGACCGCATTGGCTAAGATATTTTGCAAGAAGTAAAATCTATTTTGCATACTGACTTAGCGTACTATTTCACAAAGAAGTATAAAACCATGGCTATTGTGCAATCAATGCATTACTTCCTTTTTTCCCAACCTTATCCTCGCAACCTTTAAGAAATCTATTGGCGTCGTATGTTTTTTGAGTGGATATTTGCGTGTATGTTATTCCTAATTTTAATTAATTGAAAATTTGGCCAGACACATTAATCCAATTAATATCATTTTTATATTCTCCATGATGCATCTACAAGCTTCTCTATTTTGTTTAATTGCAACCATCAGCTACTAATTTTCCATCGTATTTCTTATATAGATTAAAGTTGCTTTTTAATATCAATTGTCATTTATATCTTTCTTGCTTAGTGTCACGTTTCAAATCCAGGACATAACATGGTCATACTACCGAGGGATATAGCCTATGATAACACGAAGCCTATCAATTATAATCAACTAAAATTCATTATAAATAAAATATAATAAATATTCAATTCCATCATTCATCATGTAATTAAATCAAAATTGATTCAGAGTGACTAAATCCAAAATTAAATATCAACCTGTTGCTACAAGGCTCCGGAGGATAGATGGAGGTCGATCCTGGATTGAGCTAGAGTGCTCCTGGGGAAATTTGATGAAGTCCATAGAAAATTCTGCAAAAAAGATCTAAAACCAGTGGAGTACCCTCTGATTTAGAACCGTCCGATGCTTAAGTCAGCCAGAGTATTGAGAACAGGTAGTGAAAATGAAAAAAATAAAAGACAAAAAAATTGATTTTGAATGAGTGGAGTGAGGACATTCGTTCCTTCAATGAGGGAGCTGAAAGTGATTTAGCAGAGTCTCAGCTTTGTGAGTTCTGACTTACCTTGTAGAGAGTATCTTGTCCCTCTTTATATAGAGGGAGCTTGCCAAGTTGTTAGATCATTAGAAAAGTTTGTTGGGCCATTAATTTGTTATAATAGAATGGCTAGCTATATAGAGATCATGAGTTATTTGCCCATGTGATGATTGACTGTAGTATAGCTGGAAGACAGCTAATATTGAGTTGGATGATAACTGCAAGATAACTATGTTTTAAGGTTACATCAGTATTTAACCAATGTGCCTTACTGTAGATTGGCAATTGGATGAATTGAACATCATATACTATGTCTTAGGGTCACATCAACTTTGGACTGATGTAATTTACTATAGATCGATAACTTGCTGAGTTGAGCATTACATTTTATCAAGAATCAGCTCTAATCAAGTCAGGTCGATAAATTGATGAACTGAGGGTTGAAACAGATTGGTAAACAACTGACTTGATATGGAAGTATATGTATAATTCAGATAATTTTGATGTTCCCATGTGGCCAGATGATGAAGTTGATTTATATGTACTAACACATGCCCCCACTTTCCAAATCCAAAGTAGACTTATTCACATTGGGTGTGGGAAGTTAATTCAGGAGATTGTACCTGACTTATGTTATCAACATAAATGCATCATGATACTGATGGTTGAAATATTAATTTTTAATCATTCAAAATGATATGTCATTTTTTAAAAATGATCCATCGGTCTAGTAATTATAAGCGCTTAGAGAATTGGGAGCTCATTATTATTTGGACTGTTGTGCCCTGATGTGTGTGTGTCATGTGTCATACCGCCATTGGCTACTTTAGTTGTCACACGGACCCAACCTACGTGGCTCAATTAGGGAGAGGTACGTCAAACCAATTTTCTTCAGAATCATCAGATACTAACAAGTGGCATCGATCCAACGGTGTAGCAAACCAATCCAGACCATTAGTAAGTTCTATAAATAGGCTTGTACTTTGCTTGAAAATGGCTTTACTATTTTTTTGCACGAAAGCCTTGCTGCAACCTTCCCAAAGTTTTCTCGACACCATCAGAGCCGGAAAGGAGGTTTTTCGATGTCATCGGAGTCAGAGAAGAGATTATCAAAGTTAAAAAGTCCTTCAAAAGCTTCCTCAGAATCTTTTCTTTGCCTGTTAGGTAGAGTCCTTCATTCCTAATCCCTTTCTCGTATAGTTTTAAGATTTTAGGCCTTTGCAACCCCATTTTTTTCCTACTGGATAGCCTTTCTTTGTTCTTCTCATCCGCTTCCCCTCTCCTTTTTTTATTTTTTTCTATTTTTTTCAAAATATCTTTTGACAGTGGCAGTGAGATGAGTTAGGGCAATCATGTACCTCGGTCGATCCAATCGCTACTCGATTTTGAGGTGGAATCTCCACCTCAGATAATGGTCGAGGTTAGTACTTTAGGTCAAGAGGATCTGAAATCTTCCGTAAGGGGGTTCTTAGATTACTTCGGTCCTGGTACTAAATAGTTCGTCCTGATCGATCTCGATCTTCAGAAACTTAAGAAAAATATTTAATTCCTAAAGAATTTCAGCTCATAGTCCTAGGTCAGGATGATTGGGTTACTGAACCTCCAGAAGACTGTGTCGTATTTTATGATGAGGCACTTCGATCTAGACTTCGATTTTCTTTTCATTCTTTCTTTAGCAATATTTTAGATTTTTTATAGGCTCCATCCAACCCAAGTCACTCCGAATGCTATTAGGATGATCATAGTATTTATTATTTGCTATAAATTCTCTACCATAGAACTTAAGATCTCTCTCTTTAGGATGCTGTTTGTCCTAAAGAAACATCCTTATGAAAAAGACTGGTGAAATTTTTTACCTCGGCCTAAATGTAAATTTGGTCCTACCCTCTCTTCTTCAATACACAATTAGAAAAATTATTTTCTTTGTTTCTTCTGATGTTCCATGGGGTTTCAGCTGCAACTGGCATAAGCCTGAAATCAAATAGAACTCAAATAATAAAATATTACTTAGGGATGAGGAGACTTTTGTAGAACTTCTGGATATGAAGGTACCCAAGTTGAGCCTACTGGTGATCGATCAATCTCTATTTGATGCCGACATCCATCAAATCTCTCTCCAGAGTAAGTCCAATGTCAATTTCTGCTCTTTGTCACTTTCACTTTATCATTTCATATTACTATCATTTCTTAACAATTTTTCCTTCTTCGTTTGTAGCAATAATAATGAAGTTTGATCTGAAGAGCTTGGCTGACATGCAAAAGAGAAAGCAAGATCCAACTATTCAACCACCTCAAAGGGAAGCAAAGAGACTGATGCTCCTTTCAGATTGGTTGCCCCCCGATCATCACCTAGGATAACAATAATAGATATGGATGTTGCCCCAATTTTTATTGCTTCGTTGGTGGCTAAAAATCAACATCGGCAATCCACTGAGGTGACCCATCCACCTCCTAGGGAGACGTATGCACGCCCAAGGTAGGTATCTTCTCCAGCACCTCCTTCGATATCGACAAAATCAAACTGGTCAATAGGTCAATAGCTGAGGTCCCAAGGCAGGTATCTTCCTCGTCAGAGACGATCAATCTCTCCAAGGCAGCACTCTTGGAGACACCAAGGCTAGGTAGGGATCCGCTTTGTACAATGATGCCTCAAAAGGATTTGGATGCTCAGAGGAGGGATCTCTCCATTGAGCAGATGATAAACTTTGGGTTCAACAGTATTTTGTATGTAAGTCTCATTTTTCTTTGCTCCTTTTCCTTTTACATCGACTTTTTACCGATTTAAGAATGTTTATTCTTTTCTCCTGTAGTCAGCCATATTTTTAGGTTGCTTAATGAGCACCTGACATAATTTTTGAAATAAAAGTCCCTAGAAGAGGGGTACAAGACTGCAACGGATACCAAGAAAACGGTAGAGGAGGCTAAGAAAGCGATCGAGGAGGCCAAGAAAATGATCGAGAAAGCCAAGAAGGCAGTAGAGAAGAAGACTGTCAAAGAGATTGAGCTTGCAGAGGGGCTGAAGAAACAGCTCTCAAAAAAATAGACCCCATAAAGGAGAAGAATAAATAGCTTGTGGACAATCAATGCCCAATAAATGACCCAGAGATCAAGATGCAAAAAGACATTGAGAAGATTTCAAAGCTGGAAGCTAAATTGAAGGAAGTCGAGTTCGTGATTGAAAAGCACGATGAGGCTCTTTTTTCATACCAAAAGCAACTTGATAAAAATAAGGAGCGTCTTTTAAGAGTCATTGAAGATTACAAGAAATCAGACATTTTCCAAAATGAATTCACGGAGGCTTTAGAAGGGGCCTTCGATTATGGCTTCTTGAGCTGCAAGAGTTTGATCATAAAACTCTTTCTTGATCTTGATCTCAACAAGGTCACTATGGAAGTAGCTCTAGCAGCAGCATCTGAGGTAACCTCTGGAGCTACTCCCGAGGTCACCGCCATGGTGCCGCCTACTACCCCTCCTGCTGACATATCTATGGCTAAAGTCTCAGCCGCTCAAGCTGCTGAGGTCCCGATTATCGAAGTTATTCCAGTGGAATCTGATGATAAGGATTCTGTTCCAGCTCCTCTAGTCGATGCCCCTCAGGCCAATGCATGAATTACCATTGTAATTTTTCTTTCTTTTGAAACTTTTGTACCAGCATTATGTGGGCTTTTGTAATTGTTTCCAACATCAATGAAATGAAGATTTTCTTCTGAATTTCTCTCTTCTTCTTTCTTCTTCTTTTCTTTTGTTTCTTTTTTTTGATGTCGAATATTGCTGATCTTATGTGACCTAGTCTGGATCTAAAAAAGTAAATCTTGTCATTCACAATATACAATTATCATTTGACTTCAGTCAAATGATTGCAGGTGACAATAATTTAACCTCAATTAGGTAAGCAATTAAGGTATTCATAAATATTGACTATTCTTAGCCAAATTAATAATAAAGCCGATATGGCTAAATTTAACACAAACTTATAATTGAAATCAATCAAATCAACTGACTTAAGATGAATCAATCTTTGATAATTTATTGTCAAGGTTTTATAAGTACCTTTATTTGAGTTCGGAGGGTGGATTAGATCTCTTTATTCATAGAATTTTGACCCATAATGCCCTTCTGCGACTTCGACCGTTGATTGCTTTGAAACGATATAGTGAAGCCCAATTTGGATGTTTCTCATTGGTTCTTGTTGAGTTTATTCTGAAAAATGGACACTTCAAGGTGTTTATGAGATTTGACATGGAAATCAAGTGTCTCATATCTATTATCTATGAAATTCAATCTGAAATTAGGTGTTTCAGGTCTCTCATTTGTGAGGTCCAATTTGGAGATTGGATATCCTACATCTTTTATCTGAGATCTAATTTGGAGATTGGGTATCCCACATTCATTTGAGATCTAATCCAGAGATCAGGTGTCTCACGTTCATCTGTGAGATCCAATCTATAGATCGGATATCCCACATCTTTGTTTATGAGGTCCAATCCAAAGATTGGATATCTCACGTCTTTCGTCTGTAAGGTCCAATCTGTAGATCGAATGTCTTACATTTATCTGTAAGATCCAATCCCTAGATCAGATATCCCACATCTTTCATCTGTGAGGTTCAATCTGGAGATCGGATGTCTCACATTTTTCGTCTATGAGGTTCAATCCAGAGATCGGATGTCTCACATTCATCCATGAGGTCCAATCCAAAAATCAGATGTCTCATGTTCATCTGTGAGATTCAATCCATAGATTGGATGTCCCACATCAAGTCATCCTACTTTGGTTGGGATCATTATAGCCTTAATTCAACTTTTTCCAATATAATTTGATGACTTGAGTCTTCTTCTCATCCTCATTTGGTCAGACTTAATAATCTCATTCGAATGAGATTCTTTATCCTCATTTGTCTGGATGTCGTAGCCTTGTCTGGATAGGTTTACTCTATCTGATCGATATGATATTGTCAAACATAATCTTTATCTATTATCATCCTCGCTTAATCGATTTTCACTGATGAAAAAAATTCTGATAGAACATCGTATTGAGATGATTAAAGATTTGTCTTTATTAGGACAAAAGTTGTAGACTTTATTGATAGTACATTCTAAAATTTTCAGCATTCCATGTCTGTAGAATAATTGAACCATCCAAATTCTCAATTCAGTAAGTTCTCAGATGAATTACCTCCATAATCTAATAAGATCCTTCCCAGTTCGAAGCAAGCTTCCCTTGTTTCGTAGGTTTTGAGACTTTAGCTCGGCGGAGGACCATATCTCCTTTATGGAAAGTTTTAGACTTTACTTGAGTACTATAGTATCTAGCCACTTTTTGTTTATAATCTGCTATGCAAATCCGGGCTTTTCTCTAATTTTTCAAGTAAATCGAGATCAATTCTCAGTCGATCTGAGTTACCTTTTCATGAAAATTTTCGTTCTGACCGTCGGTAGGTCGATCTCCACTGGTATTACAGCTTTCGTTCCAAAAGTAAGTCTTAAAGATATTTCTCTAGTTGGCCTTTGAGATGTAGTTCTATATGCCCAGAGAATATTATAAAGTTCTTCTGCCCAAAGGCCTTTTGCTTCAGTGAGTCTTGTCTTCAGATTTTGAAGGATAGTTCTATTAGTTACTTCAATTTTTTCATTTGATTGTGGATGTTCTATCGAAGTAAACCTATAATTTATATGAAGCTCAAAATAAAACTCTTTAAACTTTTGATTATCAAATTATCACCTATTATTGGTGATTATGACCCGATATAAATCAAAATGATAAATAATTAACTTCCATACAAAGTCTTGCATCTTTTTCTCGATGATTTATGCTAGAGGTTCAGCTTCTATCTACTTGATGAAGTAATCAATAATCACAACCAAGAATTTTTTTGCCCTATGGCCATTGGAAAAGATCCCAAAATATCCATTCCCCACATAGCAAAAGGCCAGGGTGTTATAACAGAAATAAGTTTGGCTACATGTTGATGTTGGATATTGGCATATCTTTAACACTGGTCACATTTATTAATAAGATTGGCCATAGTCTTTTAGATAGTAGGCCAATAATAGCCTCATCGAATTACTTTGTAAGTCAGTGATCTACCTCTTAAGTGGTTGCCGCAGATTCTTTCATGAACTTCTCGAAGAGCATAATCAGCTTTTGATGGTCTTAAACACTGAAGTAATGAAAATAATATGATCTTTATATAATTAATTGTCTTGAATGACATACCATGGAGCTTGTCTTTTAATTCTCCTTGCTTCAATTGGATCAGTCAATAAAATTTCTTAGTAATATAATCCATTAATTGATCAATTCAACTTGGTTCATATTCAATTTGAGCAATTGGCAGAGCTTTGATACTAGGCTTTTCAAAAACATCAATAAGAACTCTTTGATTGAGCTCAAAAAATCTGATGTGGCCAAATGTGACAAGGCATCAGTTCGGGCGTTCTTCGATCTCGATATTTATATGACTTTTGAATCTTCAAAATTTTTTAATAATTTTTTTTATATTTTATAAATATTGAGATACTATAGAATCTTTAGCTTCAAATTGATCTCATACCTATCCGATGATAAGCTGAAAATCAGTAAAGACTTTTTCTTGACATCGAGCTCTTTAGCCATTTTGAGTCTTATAATAAGTGCTTCATATTTTGTCCCATTATTCGAGGTGTCAAAATTAAATCCTAAAGCATGCTCAGTAACAACACCTTTTGGATTGGTTAGAATCAAATCAACTTCATTTCTTTTTGAATTTGATGCTCCATCAATATGTAGTATCCAGTAGGAATCTTTTTCAATATTTTTTGGGCCTTCTAAGATTGGTTCTTCATCAAGAATAGAACATTCTATCATGAAGTCAGTTAATATTTGAGCTTTTAATAAAGATCGAGATCGATAATAAATATTGAATTTGTCTAATTTAATGGCCCACTTAGATATCCGACTTGAAGTATCAAGTCATTGTAAGATAGACTTCAAAGGCTGGTCAGTTAGGACAATAACAGAATGAGCTTGAAAATAAAATCGAGGTTGTCTTGCAGATATAATGAGTGCATAAATCATTTTTTGATTTTACGAATACCAAATTTCAGCATCTTTAAGCAACTTGCTAGTATAGTATATTGGTCTCTGTATTCCTACGTCATCTCTGACTTAAATCGAACTAACCGCATTAGCTGAAATAGATAAATATATATATAATTCCTCACCTTTAATGGATTTTGATAGTAATTGAGTTGTGCCCAAATATTTTTGAGGTCATCAAAGTAATTCGGCATTCATCGAACCAATTAAAATCATTGATTCGCCTTAGAATTTTAAAAGAAGATATTTCTCAACTGATCTTGAAATAAATCGACTGAGCAATGCCACCTGCCCAGTGAGTCATTGTACTTCTTTAATAGAGTTTGGATGCTTCATCTCAAGTAGGGCTCAAATTTTTTGGGATTAGCTTCGATTCCTCTTTGAGTTATAAGAAATTAAAAATTTTCGATATTACTCCAAAATGCTACAAGAAATCTAACTATGTTAGCCATTGCAAGTAGTCCTTTTACCATCGCTAATACTATAAGCGATAGTGCCCCATCGCTAATTAATGATCGGAACAACCCTAGTCACTAATTACCACTATTAGTGAGACTTTTTAGCCATTGCTAATAACAACTATTAGTGACGGCATTGTGATGGCTAAATTTCATTACTATTTATATTTTATTTTAAATCAATTTAAAAAAATTAAGAAAAATAGCAACGACTATTTTATCGCTAATGCCGTCGCTAATAAGTATTAGCGATGGCTAAAGCCATCGTTAATGCCATCAGTAATAGTTAATTTATTTTTTAAAAATTTATAATCATATTTTTAAAATCTATTTTAATTAATCATAATCAATTATGATTTCTAATATCTGTTATAATTAAAATCCAAAATAATATGATAATTATAATAAAAACTAATTATATTATATTAAAATATAAATTATATAATTTTACAAGTAGTATCAAAAAAATATAATACATCAAAATAAAAGAAAATCAGATTTGATCCTCCTCATCATCCTCCTCCTCTACCTCCTACTCCTCTCCAGAAGCTGGTTGATGAGAGTAGGATGTCCTAGCATCCTGAAATGAAGAAAAATAAAATATTATTAATAAATTTAATATGGAGATGTATTTTTCGATACGGAGGTGTATCTTTCAATACACTTCTTTGATTTTTGAACAGATTATTTTTATACGTTTCATTCAAAGATATGAAACTATAAACACCTCCGACCCATCAAATGGATGGTTAGATTAAATTTTTAGCCCTTAGATCCCCTTCCCAACTCAAACTTAAATATGTGAAGCTTTTAAATATGAAATTTAAATAAGTAAAAAGATTTACTAATAGAATTATCTAATGTGATGGTTGGGACAACGAGCCTAGTTAGTCGGCAACTGCAGGCTTCAGAGAATCTCCATGATTGTATCACGGATGGTATCCCGAAAGCTCTGAGGTCACTGGCTCAGAAGCCTTTGCATGACCTCCTCCACATGGCATCGCTCCAAGTCTAAGATGTCGAGGTTTGTGAGGATGCTAAAGAGTATTGAGCTGCTGGATGGGCGAAGCTATGGCCGAATCCTATAACCTGACTCCTACTCACCCTCCGATAACCTTGAGCCATCCCTCAAGGTCAAGGAGGGCCTCAAGGTCAAGGAGGGGTTGAGTGGATCGGTCATCGTCATGCCACGCAACGACGTACTCCACATAATTTGCCTACACAGTTCAGAAGTACATTAGTTCTAGTATATATATCAGATCCTGTAACAACTTATAAATATAGTTTAAAATTCTTACCGTGATCTATCACGACCTAGAATCTAAGTAATCACCAGTCCTCCTAGACTGGTGTGTGGCCTCCCATAACCATAGTTGGCCTGATGGATGATCCAGCTGCTGTATCTACAATAAGTAAATAATAAATTAAATTAATTAAACATACATATAAGAGTTTTTACAGTTCTAGTGAAGAGTTTTGGTATAGATTTCTTACCAGCCTATCGGTCACAACATGTGTGCCAATGGAGCGATCTGTGTGCCTGATCGGATCTTGCTAGACTGTTCGATTCTGTCAGACCCTCTGCTGCCTACTGAAGTGCTCCTCGCTGCTCCACTGATCGCAGAGAATTTTTCATACGTCCGTCCACATCTAGTGATCCCTGTAGGATCTCCAGTCTGATGGTGATTGGGAACTAGAATCCTCGATGGTGGACTGCCTAAGGTTGTGTAGCCCATCTCGAAACCTACGTGCAGCCACTTGCTCGAAGATCTGATGGTTAGCTTCCTCATCTTGAGGAGTCTCGAATCAATAGTAACTCTGTAAGTAGAAGCAACCATGTATTAATAAATAGAATACAAACCTATAGCGAATTTAATAGTTAAATATTTCTGACTTAACAAGAACATCCCAAGCTGCATCATGAGCTCTTGATGGCCAACTGAAGAACTCATTCACCGACCCCAGCATCAATCGTCGGATGATCCCGAAACTACACGAGACATGGAGATCTCTCTAAATGTGCTGCAAAATTGATTTTGAATAATAAATATTAATCTCTAAAATGACTAAATTTTAAACATATTCAGTGAAGATATAGTAGTACTTATGAGCGGCTCTGAATATGGATGAGCTTTCTATCTTCCGATCGAGTTGGAGATACTGCGAGCCGGGCGGATCCTCTACCACGCCACTGACTCTGAGAGTCGGACGCTGCTCTATGTGAGTGTGGGGTCACTAGTGACCCTTCATCGTCCGAATTTAAGAGTATCAAGGCATCATAAAGAATGTTATATTAGATAATAAAAGATAAATAACATAAAAAATATCTAAAGTATCAGAGTTTACTGCATGGTATGGGTGCCATAGAACTATTCGAGCTGGCTGCATGAGAGCTCTCTCCTCCAGAACTCTTTTCTCGACTGTGATGGCTTTGGCCTCGGGAAGACATGGTGTATAGTCTTTAAAAATAAAATAACTATGTATTATATTAGATTAACTGTGTATCAGAATAAAATAATTATGTATTATATTTATTTAATTGTATATCATGATACCTTAATATTGTACCATATTCATAAAAGCAACATGGTATTTTGTATGCTTGGAGTAGGGATACCTTAACTTTGTACCATATTTATAAAAGCAGACCAATATATTATCATGTACTGCTGGATGAGAATCATTTTTCTGTTAATACATTGCAGATATTAACTAACAATCTTACATAACATCTTATCTCTCTGATGGAGGATCGACATCGATTGGCGAGTCTAAGGCTGGATCTGCCGTAGATCAAGGATAATGTTAAAGAAGTTATATATGGGTGATAATGCAAGATTTAATTATACAATTATGGATGAGAATGTAAGATTTAAAATGTAAGATTTAAAATGATGTAGAAATTTTAAAAAATAAATAAAATTTAAAATAGTACTTAAATTAGAGAACAACAAAGTAAACAAGAAAAGTAGGAAAAGAAAAAGGCTCAGATCTATCATTGAAAATAAGGCATTGCAAGTTTCTCTGCATCTTTAACCATGGGATGGCTGCAAGAGGTTATCTGCGATGTAACAGACCATCCAAGCTTGCCCTGCAACTACAACAACAAGAACAGAAATGCATCACCTCCATCAATCTCTCTCTAGACTCTTTATACGCATTTCGCACAGGCAGTCATCATAGCCTCCCCTAGCCTCCGATCGCCTCCTCGAGCCCCCCACCTTACCCGAGCCCATCCTGAAAATTAGAAGTAGAA